>JAQIVZ010000374.1:0-73233 GCA_034700945.1 Arrhopalites spinosus
TTACTTTATTGCATTCATCCATAAACAGTCTTCAACATTATCAATAAATCATGATTCATTAATTGACAAATTTTTTTTGTCAGCATTTTGAAGTTTGAAAAAATTTTCAAACGAATAATTGTTTGGCTATGTGTATAAATGCATCCCCTCCCTGTACAAACTACTTGAACTATATCCCTGTAAAATATATCCACTCGAGCAGGCGGCGAGCCATAAAGTAGACTTGGTAATTTTTTCTCGTGGTTTGTATCTACTTTATCCTTCATCTCATTTATCTTCCCACACCAAAATCTTCTCCTTTCTCCTGTTCTGTCTCTACGTTGTAGGAGTAATCTCCCTTTAGTCAATCTTGGAGAGTTGTCTCCTCGTCCCATATTTTATCAGAGTGGACCATGTGGGGAGAAATGAATGATCTCCCGAAACTTTTTAGATTCCCTTGAACTTTAAATGACTCACTCTTTCTTTTACTCTACAGCTCCAGGTCATCAGCTGGAGATTTTCATTTTATATTACATATGTATGTGTAGAATGTTTCTGTCAAAATTGATCATGACAGTTTTTTGTTGTTTTTCTGAAAAAAATAACCAGGGGGGCAAACAAGTTTGATTTATTATTTTAGAAGACTTTTTTACAAATTCTTTTTTTATTTTTGGATGGGAGAAACATTTTTAAAGAATATTTTAGAGAATTTTGGGGGGACTGCAATGTACATAGATAGAATAAATTAAAGATTACAAGAAACTCTGTTGAATTTCATGCATGAGATGTAGACTCATTTCCCCTCTTTTTCTCCATTAGTTTAGTCGTTTATGATGGTAAGAACAATTGGGAGAGGCCATTGGATTTCTTACATGTCACGTTCAGGGTTTGTGTTGGGTCCATTAAATGTGTGAATCTGTTGAAAGTACATTTTACATTTGGTTTGTGTAATAAATGAAGGGAATAATGAGTCTCTTATTTCTAAACTTGACCTACAGAGCATTTGTAAAGCAAGAGGATGTAAGAATGCATTTACCAGCCAAAATTGGGGACTACACAGACTTTTATTCATCGATCGAACATGCCACCAATGTTGGAACCATGTTTCGAAGTAAAGAAAATGCATTGATGCCGAATTGGTAAGTTACCAGTTTATTTTATTTACATTTTTTTACTATTCTCTCTCTCTATTGGCTACATAATAATAATAACCCATTCTCCTCATAGTCAAAGTGTACTACAATTTTCTCACTCTTTTTGTCAAAGATTAGAGCATAAAAACATGTCAAGTAGTAAGTAGGGTGCTATATAAAATAGTTATCGTCTACATGAACATTTAAATTCTATCCATGGAGAAATCCAATTATTCAAAAGTTGTTGGGAATCAAATAGAGAGAGAAAAAGGAACGGAGGTACATGAGTTACATAAAGTGAGTGAAAGTAGAGTCTTTCATCCCCTGAATAAATTTTTTTTTGCACTTGTTCACAAGTCTACAGTCAATAAAGTTGCAATCAATCACCTTCCTCCCATATAAAACTACCTCAACGACTATAGTACTAAAACATGGACCATACACAAAAAAAAAACTTTTATTAACATGAATGAAAAAAAACTCTTGCAAAAAAAGTTTTCTCTTTTCTTTTTTTTTTGGGGGGGGGGAGGAGGGGAGAAGCAATTTGAAAAATTGATGTTTGAGAGAGGAAAAGGGAGTAGGAGTATGACAAAAGTTAACGATTTTGAACTCTCTCTCTCTGTTTGACTAATGTTTGACAAACATTGTGAGTATTTGTAGGGAAGAAAATGAGGGGTGAAAATAGGTTTTTAATCATTTTTTATTACATTATCCTCCTCCTCAAGGTCCTTCCTTGTTACGTTTGTTTAACTATGACCTTTACCCACATGATTCCAAATTTAATTTTAGTTTTCCCTCTCCTATCCCATCCAAGTTTACGTAGAGTATGCAAATGACTTGTAAAATTGAATTTTACTCGAATATTTTTTTTTCTTCAAGGAAACATTTACCCGTGGGCTATCATGGAAGAGCAAGTTCTGTTGTCGTTTCTGGAACTTCACTACGACGACCACTAGGTCAATCTTGTCCAGTGGAGACGGATCCCCCAATTTTTGGACCATGTAAATTGTTAGATTTTGAGCTTGAAATGGCTTTTTTTGTGGGACCTGGGACTGGATTGGGAGAGCCTATTGGGATAGAGAAGACGGAGGAACATATTTTTGGGTTGGTTTTAATGAATGACTGGAGTGCTCGAGACATTCAAAAATGGGAATATGTTCCCTTGGGACCTTTCCTTGCCAAAAATTTTGGGACTACTATTTCACCATGGATTGTCACCATGGCAGCTTTGGAACCCTTTAGAACGGCTAACTACACCCAAGAGAATCCAACACCACTTCCATACCTTCGTCACAATGACCCTTTCACCTTTGACATTCCACTGACCGTGTCTATACGACGTGAGCAAATATATAAAAAAAAATACAAAATAAGGAAATTTCTATATAATGACTTTCTCCACCATTTCAATCTCTACAAATTTTTTCATCATGGGATGTACTTAGGGCCTATTCCAAATATTATACAAGAAAAATATTTTTTGGTGAAATGTAGCGTAAAGCTGACACTACTTGAACACGTTAAGACACAATTGCCCCTTCCGGCAAGGAGGCGTAGAAGCTGAAAATATTAGAGATGGTGGGTGTCTGCTAGACCAACTGACGTTGCTCATTTTGATGTACTTTTTCCTTCCCTTCCTCCACCACGTACTTGAGTACCATGACTATTTTTCTTATATACTTCGTCACAACTCTTTTTTTTCTCTTTTTGTACGTAAGATTTGAGGGTGGGGGCGGGGAGGGAAAGAGGAGAAAGTTTTGAGGGGAGGAGGAAGCTAACTAACTTTCTCTCCTCTGACAGAAATGTCTGTAAGGCTTAGTCGTCAACGTCATTTTGGAGGGAGAGTAAATGGGAAATGAAGCCTTCTTTACGGGGACTTGTATGGGTCGTTTAGGCATCAAAATGTTCTTTTTTTCAAGGATATTTATTCCATCTGCGTCCACCAATTCTTCCTTTTCAATCAATATAACTTTACGAGAAAAACACAAGATTAGATCATTCCCAATCCTCGTACAACATAACATGGATATATATTTTTTATATACATCTCTCTCTCTCTCTTTGACCTCCTTCCTAAGACCACTTGGTTTTTTAACAATGTCATTTTATTTTGTTGTTACTCTCTCCAAAATATTATGTAAGTCGTACATTGCATCTCAATATCTGTACAGAATCACACAAAAAAAAAGTTTTTGTGTTGGGTGTAGGAGGAGTACATAAACTCGGTCAAAAACATGTAAACACAACACAAAATAAAAATTCATATTACGATCCATGACTTTAAATGTGTACAAAATATATTTTTTTCTCTTTCCATTTCCTTTTAACTTTATTTTTTTTTTAAAAAAAAAGTTACGCTCACGCTCACACTCTTCACTTGATATTCTGTCGATGGCGTTTATTTTTGAAACTTTAAAAGTTTATCTGTAATATAAATCCCCCTCCCTCAATTTTTTTCGACTCCCATGGTGGCCTACCTACTCTACTACTAATCCCAGGAATATATGGGAAATACTTTCAAGTTGGAATCTAGGTTAGAATGGAGTGTACAGAATTAGCTCGTATTTCTCTTTTAGTCAAGGAGTTTTATAATTGAAGTAGAAGAAGAGACATTAAAGTCAAGAGAGTGAGGTTGTGGGGGTATAAAAATGGGGAACAAGTGTAGCGAAATAAAATAAAGACGTTGAGGAGTAGAGACTTGATTTTAAACCAACTTTCCAATTTCTTTTGGTTTACCTCAACCTCAACCTCAAGAAAGGTGATTTGATGTTGGTATGACTCTTTTTTTATTTTGTGTAGCTCAAGACTCAACGATGGAGACGATCGTGTGTGAGTCAAACTTTAAGAATATGTACTGGACTATGAAGCAACAGCTGGCTCACCACACAATTACTGGATGTAATGTCAACCCTGGTGATTTGATGGCCTCTGGGACTATCTCGGGAAATGTAATTTATTTTTTTAATTGTCACTCTTTTCCTTTAAAATACTACTCACTAGTTGTTTATTATATTGAACAATTATGTACTCAACAATGGGATCCAAAGTAGAGCTAAAATTATGTCAAAATAATTGCTTGTACTTTTTTTTGTTATTTACTTTGACACAAAATCTCAGACAAGATTTAGGATTATTGAGCCATTGTGTGTAGTTTGCAAAAAACAAGGGGGATTCATAAAATTCCTTTTTTGAGTCTTCAAATTACTTTTTATTGAGAATTATAGTCTATAAATATAAACAAGTTTTTTTATTCACTCTAGACTCTACAGTCTACACAGTGAAATATCTGTACCCACGCACAATTCAATGAAAAAAAATATTTCATATTCTTGGGCAATACCAGCCATTTGTGTGTGTCTGTGTAATAAATAATTTTTTGTTGCCAAATAATTTTGTAAAATATCCAAATCATCTTTTTTTACTTTTTTTAAAGTGGTAGAAAGTGAAAGCCAAGGGTAGAAGAATGTATAGAAAGAGAAAGTAGAATGCGGTGGGTTTGAATAAATTACGTAGGTGTAGTAGTGGTCCATAGAATGAGGAGGGGAAACTGCGGTATTTTGGAAACAAAATAATTTATACTGTTTTACTTGAATGTTGTAGAATCCAAAGTCCTTTGGATCGATGTTGGAGTTAAGCTGGAAAGGCTCAAAGCCAATTCCTCTGAATGATGGATCAACCCGAACATTCTTACGAGATGGAGATCAAGTTACCATCAGAGGTGCGTATTCTACGAGTCATTACTCAAAAAGCATGTACTTTTACTCACAGTCGAGACATAAATTCAAAACACTTGACTGCACAAATTAAATTACCCACGTCTCTCTCTTTCTCTCCCCCACAAAAAACATGCCTCTTTTCCACATTGTTCCTAATAGCAGATTAACCTAATTTTAGCACTTTAAGCTTGTCCCATTACAATTATTTTAATATTAAATCCTTCTCTTTGTAGCCCTTATTTTTTTCCTTACTTTTCTCTTTTATAAACCTTGTCAAGAAATTATTAGTGCATTCCACATTGACACGGAAATTCAACACTTTCTCTCCCACTTACATTATGTTGACATTAGAAAGTGTGAGAGAAAGTTAAGTAGAGAAAAACTTTTTTTTTATGTGCAAGGTTAATGAAACATTAGAGATATACAAAGTTGGGCTAATCTCCTGTCAAAATTATTAATGTGACGATACATGTTTTATTTCACATGAAAAAAAAAGTTTGCCAAACAAAATTCATTTGGAAGGCTAACTAAAACTACTTGCTTTGTATTTAAGTAAATTGGAGCTAGAAGAAAAGAAAGTTTTGAAATATTTTATGTTTGATGAAAAAGACATGAAAGATTGTCATGAAAATCCCTGGTGTTCATTTAGCATTGTCTTTGGAATGACAATAGAAGGGATAGGCCAACAGTTTTTTTGAGAGATGCACAACAAAGAACAAAAGAGCTTTTAGCTAAATTACGACGTAGCTGTTTTTTGGGGGTTCACTGCCTCCCTCCCACTCTCACAATGGGATTGGAATTCATAGCATGAGAATGGACTTAAGGGATCTTTGGACTAGGGTGAATATTTAAGGGTACATGTGTTAGAAAAAGAGAGGAAATGAGTTGAGTGGGGTATGTATTCTTGGTGTAATATAAAGTCAATGAGGTATTTATCAGAGTGAAATAAAGAGGAGGGGTTCTTTTTTATTACAGTTTAAAACGCTAGCACTGTCACTCGACTTGGCAATTTCTCTCTCTCTCTTTTGGATAGTGTAGAGTTTTGTACAGTCAAAATTTTCATGTTGCCCACGTAGAGAGTTCTTTTCATAAATTCTAGAGGCATCCACTACGAGTGAGTGCGTCATGACGGGGAAATGACGTCGGCTTTTCCTCGGCTCTCACTGTTTCTTTCACTCCCCATCAGATTTCTTTACTTTCTCCTTCTGCCTCTTTCACTCGCCATCTCTCTCTCCCGTGCTCTCTCTCTCTGTCTTGTTATCTTATTTTCATCTGTGGATAGAGTTACATAGCGACAGTTTTTCTTCCTTGTACACCTGCAAGACACGAGTGGCAGAGTGTCCATGAAATGGTGTAGGCAAGGACGGAAGGATCCATGGGAGCTGGGGAGTGGAGACGATGAAAGTCACACCAAATAGCAACTATGGTGCATTAGTTGTGGATGCTAGTACTTTCATTTAATACCTCAAAAACTATAATATTACCCATGCTTTCTCCCTCTCTCTCTTACTTTTACTATAGAAAATACATGTACGCGACATTTTCTCTTTAGGCCTCCCCAATTCTTTGCCTTGAAAAAACGACCCTCCTTTCTCCTCTTGTTGCTTTCTCCCTCTCTCTTGTTCACCATTCTCAGTGGAGTGAAAGAAGGGAAAGGTCTAATAAAAGAAGGAGCAATACATAGACGGGCCTGCTCGTTAACTTGACATGTATAGGGAGTCTAGCGTAATAAAAGGGGAATTGAACCTACTGCGTGGATTACATTTACAGGGAGTGTAAGAAGCAGAGAACAAGAAGGAGAGAAAAAAACCTGAGAAACTTTTCACCTTTCCCTTCTTTCTCCTTTGTGTGTTTGTGTGTTTGTTGGTATGTTTTTGCCAAATCTACATTTTGCATGCAGATCATGGTTCCATTTCTTTCTTGAAAAATATCTACACAACAAATTTTATTTTTATTCCCTTTAATTTGAATGACTATGGGGAATGGGGAAGATGGATATGTACAAGGCTATTTACATTTATTTACAATGGTTTTTTTTCTCCCTCTTTTCAGGACATGCACAAGGCAAGGGGTACCGAATTGGATTTGGAGAATGTACCGGAACTGTTCTTTCAGCTCTTTCTATATAAATTTCCCTCTTGTGTTGGAACCCCATGTACTTGGGCCTTGTTTACAAATTATGTTCTTTGTAATAAACAAATAATTGTAGACGAGACTATTTTATTTGTGTGCCTTGGACTTTCTCTTTTGTTTTCATGTACGTACATTATACATACTCACTCATACAAATGTATGTTGGACATAAAATGAATATCTAGAGAGCAGACATTTAATTTCAGAGGATAATTATTGACTCTGCATTTGACATGTTTTATGCATCTCCCCCACCATTATTCTTATGAGGAATTGGAGAATTTCAAGTGACATTGAAAGATAATTAATTTCACATTATAAAAACAAGTCAATAACTTTTTTTTAACAATTTATTTGGGCCATGATAAAATAAAGGATAAAATATTGTACAAGAATTGGAGTGGCGTGGGTGTCAAGGATGGAGGAAGAGAGTAAAAGTCGTTTGATGAATAAATTCAATGAAAATGAGTCTTTTGTTCTCGTTGTTCAAAACTTTTTAACTTGTAGGCCACAAAAACCCAATTGTCACTCTATTTATTTATGTGGCATCCCACTTATCTGTCCAAAATGGAGGTTATGAAGTTTAATATTTTTTATGGTCATTTTTTTATTTAAATTTTTTGATTATGTTGAATATTAAGATAATAATTAACTTGATTTAAAATAATTTACAATGGTTTAAATATATTTTAAAAATTAATTAAAATAAACCCTTTTCATTGTAATGTAAGGATTGTGTTAGAGTACATTTTTGTATTAAAGTAATTCCCATGGACAGTAAATTTAAAATAGACTTGACAATTAAACCATGTTGTAGAACATTCATTCAAATTTGAAATTTAATCAAAATGAAGCGTATCCCATGACATGAGCCTTTCCTACAGAATCCCCTGACTGTCTCTTTTTTGGATGGTCTTTGTAATTTGAGGAATTTGCATTTCTTACTTGAAGCCAAATTTTGAGCTTTGTAAGAAAAAGCTTGTCTCCAGTGTCCTGGAAAACTTTTTGTGCCTACACAATTCCTCCCTTGTCACAGGAAGACAAAAAACAGGAGACTTTTTTTTCGTCTTGGGGGAGACAAAGACAAGAAAAGTTGAGAGATGTGTATCCCACTCAAAAATGCTACAAGTTTCATTTAAACTTGCCCTGAATCTCTCAATGTTCCCACGATAGAAAAGAAAGCAAAACTTTTGATTGTATTCCCACTTTCTTGTTGATTGTACTACATCCAACACAGGAATCTACTTTCACTCTCCCCTCCCCCTCATCTTTTCTCCATTGAGAGTGTACTAAATAATAAATTGTTTTTTATCAAAATCTCATCGATTTCACTCTCAAAAATTAGGTTACTTTAAGGGAGAGAGGGAAATTTCGACTTTTATGCAATAGACTTTGACTCTCTCTAGTAGAAATAAATGTTTCTTTTTTTTATACAGAAATTGGAGGAGACAGACAGCAAAGAGGGAGATTGGCCATTGGGATTTTAAATGACAAAACGAATTTATGCTCAAGGCTTTAGATGCCATTCTTTAAACTTACAGGATGGAATTTTTTAGTCCTTTGACTTTTTTGTCCATAAAAAATTTCAAAAAAGGATTCCCTAATACAGTCTCTGTACATTGACTCCATACAAATTTTAAGTTGTACTCGTAACCTCTCCTTTTAGATAAAAATATTCCAATTTTAGTGACCTAAATTTTTTACTCTAAAGAGAATGGTGACAATTGTAATGGCACTCTGATATTTTATATACATGTATAATTGATCTACTTTCACCCAAATTTTGTTGAGCACGTCCACGAAATTTTTGAAAGGGAAGGAGGACAAGATGTACGACCAATTTTATCTTCTAAAAACTTTTTCACTCGAAAAGAGAAAGTAAGAGAAAATCTCTTTTGGTCTCATTATACGAGTACCACATTTTGAGAGACGTCCACATTTAGAAAGCCGTGTGTCGTCGTCCTTCATTTTTCTCTTTTATATTCCTCCACGATTTTTATTCCTTTTTTTTCTACAAAGAGCTTTGTCCCAAAAAAAATTTCTTTTTTGTCTTGTGCTGCCTACGCACACGTCAAAAAATTTTCACACGTCCTCTCAGTTGAGATTCTGTCTCTCCTTTCATCCCATGACAGATGAAGAGTTGAGAGTAGACGTTGAAAGTTTTTTCTCAACCAAAAACAAACTCAGCAAGACTTCTTTCTTGTCTTTTTTCATTTAACCATTACATCCCCTCCCCCTTGCTTTTTTTTGCATAAATAATCTCTTGAAGAAAAACAAGTCAGTCATCTTTTCAGATAAATTACACAAAAAAGATTGTTCAAAAATAAAATACACAACAAAAAAAAATCTGGAGATGAAGTCTCCTCAAGGGCTTGTCCAACTAATGGAAACTTTGTCCCAAAAAAAACAATCTGCCCAAGCCAAAGATAAATTCAACTGCGTCGCTGGGTGAAAGTAGAAAGGGGAAAGTGGAGGGTCGAGGGTTAGGGGGGACACGGAAATGATTGCAAAATTTACATAATATTTTGCATATAAAATTTACTCTCGACTCCCGCCTGTTGAGTTTTTAGGTGAGGGAGGAGGCGAGGAATAAGTGTGCCAAGGAAAAGATCTAAAGTTAAAATGTCCGTCTCCATTACACAATCACTTTTATAAAATAAAAGAGTAGAATATTTTAATACGGTCAATAGTACGGGTCTGATATGAGAGGGTCCGGACTTTGAACTCAAAACTGATTTTGAGAGAGAGAGCATGGAGAAAGCCTCAACTAAAAACAAAGTGAGAGAGTGAAGACTAGTGAAATGTGATGACGTATGGAAATATTTCTCTTGACAAAAAAATTTAGCATAAATTTTATGATTGCCTTCACAATTTCATATCACCTTTCACTCAACTCTAAAAAAATAAGGGTAAGGTGACTACTTGTATAAGCCTTTAGTAAAATAAAATAAAAAAAAGCGCAAGGCAGGAAGGAGAGAAAATCTCCAGAAAAAAAATTTAGATTGCCATAGGGATGAACAAGGAAATAAGGAGAAGGATAAAAAAATGAGAGAAAGAGGAGCTCAAGAAGGGGGTAGACAATTTTATATTGGCAATCTAGTAAAATCTGAGAGCTTTCACCAAATTCTTCATTCAATCCATGGATCGACACAGGAAGCAGAGAGAGAAAGAGAGAGAGAGAGAAAATATGAGAAAGGGAATGACATGGAAAGAAATTTAAGGAGAGAAAAAGAATGGGATACATGGATAAAAAAGACAAGAAAAAAAGTCACTGAGGCGGAGAATGAGAGTGGTGGCGTTAAACACCTGCGGCTTTTTTGTATACATGAAAAAGTACCTCTTTTTTCTGTGGGTACCTATCGAAAGGTACATGTAAAAAATACATGTACATGTACAAAAGGGAAGAAGGTTCAACTTTGTGTCAGAGATAAGATTACAGTTGTCGGCAAATGGCAAATATAGAAATTGTACAGACGTGGATTGGTTATTATATCCCACATTTTCTTTTTTATACCATCCTGAGACTTGTAATAGATGAAACATCTGTCATTTCTTTTTTTCCCCAATTTCTTTTCCCTGTTTGGTTAGCCCCCTTTCACCTTTAAAGGCGCCCACACTTTCACTTGTTTTTGGGTAACTAGTACAAGAGAGAGACTAGTAGCAAATATTTGGTTTGGTATAAAATATTATTAAAAAAATTGTATACTCGTGGAAACGTCAACAAAATCGATCTCCTTCTCCTCCTCCCCATGAAGCAATTAATGAGCGTCTAATTAGATTGGTCTCTGTCTGTGACTTTTTATAATTCAAGGGAAGAAATTGAAGGACAAGAAAAAACAAGGCAAATTATAGGGAGGGAATGAAGAATAAATAAAAAAGGTAATTAATTAATAAATAAGGAATACATGTATGTACTCTACATGTAACCCCAGAGAGAGAGAGTCTCATTAATTGTCTCAAGATACAAGGTAGAATGAAAAAGAATGACAGATTTACTAATGAGCCCTTCTTGTGTCTCTTTTACAAAGATGAAAATATGAAGATGGTAGAAATTAAATGAAACATGTTGAAATATGGAACTCTGTTACAAATGTGGAGTTACATTAGAAATTTGAGGAGGTTGTGTCAGCTCTATTATGAGTTGATCGATCATTTCTCTCTAATGAGAAAAACTCTTTGCTCTCTTTTTTTTTCTCTCATCTTTTTAAATGGGCGTACATATTATGGATCATCCCAAAAAAAAACTTTAACCCTCAAGTCTAATGGACGAAAGATTAGAGTTAATGGACAAGAGAGAGAGAGAATTTTCATGTAAAAAAACAAAAGGAAATTCCTCGACTCATTCTATGGAATTTTATTTGTTACACCCCAAAAAACGGCTGAGGGGCTGATCAAGGTGGAGAAAATAAAAATATTTTTTTTCAAAATATACACAACATTATTTTTTGCCACCAAACTTGGGTATATCCTCCCCATATACCTGAGTGTATAATATACCTTAATAAAAGTTGGCACAGCGAGGGAGAGAGAGAGAGAGAGAAAGTTGAGGAGTGCGCAATAGAAAGTCTTGGCTACTTTCCCTACTTGGATTCACTCCATAGAGTAGAAATGTGTAGACATGAAACTTTCTTTTTAAAATGGTTTCCTCCATTTTTACACGGAATTCAAGCAATATTTTTATTTTGTCAGTTGTAGATATTTGTAGAGTGAAAGTAGAAACATGATTTTATTTTAAAAATAATTTTCAAAAAAACTTTTCCCTCAGTTTTGATATCCTCCACCTTCAGAAGGATCCGCATTTGAGACTAGAATGGCGCATCTATGATATTCTAGTGGATGGGAATCGTGGGCGAGAGAAATCAGCATCGATTTTCTCTTGCTCTATATCCCTTCCTTTAGGCAACGAAAGTCTCTACCCCTCCCCTACTTTTTTTTGTGGTATAGAGAATACGGACCAACGAGTAAAAAAATAACGTATGTCTCCCATAGAGAAAGTCCTACTTTCTCTCCCATTTAAATGCATGTAAATCTTTATTCTCTCTCTCTCTCTCTGTGCACAGAGGATTGCATGGAGGGGGGTAATGATTGTGAATAATAATTGTATGCGAGTTGATCATCAAAAATGATGTTTTTGGGGTGAAGATGAGGATGAGACTTCACAGATTATTATTCGAGGATACTAATGGGATGGTGTTGAGACAGCAGATGATGTTTTCATTTTGACAGTCCTATATTTTCATTACATTTCTCTGTACACTCTCTATAGTAGGAAAATTGGTATGTAACCTGAGAGAAACTGTATGTCTATTACTTACATTGCAGTGGTATAAAATGATCCCTCTCTTGTTATATGGCGAGCTGGAGTGAGAGAGAGAGAGAGAGAGAGAGAGACAGAGAGACAGAGAAAAATTATTTCAGGACAGAGACAGCGCCAGGGAAAGGGAAAAGCGAACGACGAGGCTGAGTAGACTGCAGTAAAACTTTATCGCTCAGAGCGGTTACCACTACCAAAAATAAACAGAAAATTCATTCCCTTTTTTTGGTTTTCTCACCAAAAAATATTTTTACGTGTTCTTCAAAACTTGCTCGAATTTTTTGTAATTCGTCACAAGTTTTTTAGTTTGGTGGTACTCGTGTACAAAAATAAAAGTGGGCTTTGTTGTCAATTACCAATAAAATTGTACAAGAAAATTATATTTTTAGTGTTGTTCTAAAAAAAGGGATTAACAATCTAATTGTTCATTTAAAATTAATTGGGAAAGAATTTGTGAAAATAAACTCTTTCAAGAAATAACAGAGAAAGTCTGAAAAAACATATCAATCTTCTTCTTCATCTTCAGAATATTTATATATTACTCGAGTGCATACATTTAAATTTAAATTGTTGGCTTGATTAACTTTAAGTCATCAAATTGGAGAAACCAGTTTATTAAAAAAAAGCAACGAGTTTTGGGTCACAAGCGCACGCATAATTTTTTTGAAAAGATTTGAGGGGGTTTTTTTGATCAATTAAAATTTGTGAGCGTATTTTTGGAGGGAAGGGGCTTCTTTGGTGTGTTGTTGATAATTTTGGTGAAAATCAGTCAAAGAAAGATTTTGTGTTTGAAATAAAAGGGTTGATTGTCCTCTGAGTGAATTTTTTGTCTTCTTGTGGCTAAAAGAAATTTGCAAGGAATTTGCATCACTAAATCAAAAGTAAGTTTTTTTATTTTTAAAAAAAGTTTGTTTTTTTATTTGACTTTGTCATTAATTTTATACAAAAAAATTAATATTTATGAGAATGAACAAAAAATAGCAGTCTCTCTCTACTCATCAGAGAGACAAAAGGACAAGGGCCTTTAATTTGAGGAAGATCCTCCAAAAAAAGTTCAACAAACTCTTTGATCTGTGACGCAATATTTTCATCCATTTTTTTTCTCTTGGAGGTTACAAAGTTTAGCCCTTGTCTGTTGTGTCTTTGAGAGACAGAGATAGATTGAAATCAATGGCGTGTCAGATTAGTTTGGGCATCCAATTGAAATTTTGTCGGAGAAATTGATTTTTTATTTGTAAGGAAGCAACTCTCTAAGAATGTTACAAAGGATCAAAAATAGTTTATTTTTTTACACAAAGAACAAGATAATTATGAAAAATGATTTTCTATGGTGTAGTTTATTTTTTGAGGGTGTTGAGATTGAGGTTGAAGACCAAAATGGTTGTTGATTGCTCTCATTGAGAAAAATGTTTGTTGGGGTAAAAGATTCATGACCCCCTCCCCCCCAAAAAAAGGTTTGAGAGAGATAAGAGAAGAGGAGAGAGAAACAAGTTCACTAATGGACGATTTTGGAGAATTTTATTGGGTATAAAGTGAGCCAAAGGGAATTTCATTAATTAATTATTTATATTTGTGGATTTCCTCTCTTTTGTTCTCTACCCCACGAAAATATAAAACAAATCACCACACCTTCCCAATAACTATTAGCCAGATAGTGGCCATGCAATTTGATTATCTCTCAAATTTTTTTTTGAGTGTCTCAACTTCCATTAACTTGAACCCCCAAAATATTTGAAAGGGTCACAACAACAATTTTTGTAAAAGATGGAACTTTAATGATAAATTGTATTTAATTTAATTTAAAGGGAAAAATGAAAACGTTGCTGTGTACACTTTCGTTGACTTTACTTCTCGCCGGCTTGTGCCAAGGGTGGGGAGGCCTATTCAACCGATTCAGCCCAGAACTTCTTTCAAATTTGGGTTATGGCGGATTCAGCTCTTACAAACTTCAGCCCTTGATTAGTGTAAGTTTTTTTAAACAAAAAAAATCATTAAAATTTTATTGGCTCAAAATTTAATTATACTGTGTCAACTTTCATTCATAAATAGAATTTTTAATTTTTTCAACTTTCATGGAATATTTTTCATTTAAAATTAAATTGGTTTTTAAAAGTCAACATTTATATAGAAGACAAGAGAATGTCAATTAATTGATCTTTTAAAGTCAATTTAGTTTGTCTTTAATGTTTAAAAAAAACTTTGCACGTACGAATAGAATACGAGAAAATAAAAATCCTTTTTGTCTATTTTTTTGTCATTTTAAGCTTTCAACTTTTCCCTTTAAAAAATGTTTTTCTACTTTATAGACATGAAATAGAAAATGGTGGGATAAAAAAGTTTTTGTTTTCAATTTACAAATTGAAATTGATGCTCTTAAAAGATGAAATAGAAAAGAGTAGGAGATGGAGAGAGAGAGGGAATCGTGTGGGACGAGGAAAAGATAAATTTTACATTGGAAAAAGTCTCCATCTACGCACTTTATTCAATCCATGTTCCAATTTATTACCCCCCTCCCCCTAAAGGAAAAGATCCAACAACAAGATTTTTATGAATGAGGACTCGAAAACATGGACGTGGGGGCACTCTTTCCCTTTCAAGTTTTCTTTTAGAGTAAAAGATAAAAGACAAATATTTTGTGATTGTCTAAACCACATTCCCATTCAAATGAAACGTACGCCCTTTGCCTTTTGTCATGAGGCCTCAGAATATTTTCTAAAACTATTTTCTCTTCTCCAACTATTTTATATTCGTTGTTAGAAAAGGGCTTTCACTGTGTAACAAACCAACAATTCGTTGAAATTTATGAAAGAGAGAGAGAGAGAGGAAATAATCCTGGACCGGTGTGATGAAAAGTGAATTGGCGTCATGAGAACCCATTTTGTATTTACTTTTCTTGAGTTTAATTACCTTTGTTCTAATTAAATTTTATGGTTCCCGTACAACTTACCTGTACCATTGCAAGTAGAGAGTAGAGGTCCAGGAAATTCAGTTAAATAAAATCCTCAATCAAGTTGGAGGGACATCATCCATCATATGAAATAACTGGGATTAAATGTATGAGCATGAGTGCTTCCATTTAAAATGAATGATAAATTGGATTGTCATAGGGGGAGGGGGTTCAAGTGTCCCTTTTTGTTTATTGAGTAGAATTAAAACAAGAGAGAGAGAAGAGATTAGAGACAATTCAATCTCAAGGGATTTTGAATGGAGATTGGAAAACCTGGTCATTTCTAGTTAAATTTCTCTCTTAATTTCATTGGGGAACATTTTCTACGTTTTATCTCATAAAATATCAAAGGTAGACTCTTCATCGGTACTTTTAGGAAATTGATTGTTATTTTAATAAAATTATTCTCAAGGCTTTTGCACTAAATGTCCAGCTGATTTTCTGTAGAAATTTCTAGCAAAAATGGAATTTTAGATTATTATGCAATTATTTATTTAATTAATGTTGATATTTATCAGTATCCCTTCTTGTGTCTCATGTACTTTCTCTATTTTATGTGGACAAGTTTTGTTTTTGTAGAATGGGAAAGTTTATTTTTTCTCATTGTCTGTTCAATGAACTGTCAAGAGAGGTTTGATTGGTTGTCATTGTCATCATTTTATTGATGACGTCATCATTATACTAATTAATATTGACTATTCCCAAAAAAAAGTGTGACTCAAAGTACAAATGGAACATGACTAACTTTTTGTTGTTGTTTATTTTTCACAGAAAATAGAAAAGGGAGAACTAGAGGAAGTGATGAATGAGGGCATTTCAGAGGTAAGCAAATAATAATAAATGCCATTAAAATAATTAAAGGTAAAAGTTCTACAAATGGAATTCCATTTAAATTGAATGTTTTTTTATTTTAGGCTGAAGCTTGCTACGGTAAAAAGTGCACCGCTAATGAACATGTAAGTAAAAATAATTAAAACAAATTAATTAAATTCAAAATAAAATGATAATAATAATTCTAATAATTTTGAATTTGTTTAATTGTTCAGTGCTGCCCTGGACATACTTGCATCGATGTGGCCGGAGGTAGTAAGTTGTTAAATAAAAAATATTAAAATAGTTAAAATGAATCATTTGTCCCCTCTCATCATTAATTCTTATTAGTTGACTGACCTACTCCAAGGACAATTGACCTTGATGACATTGTTAACTTACATTTATTTTTTAAATATTAAACAAGTCATTAATACTAATCAGGGAACCTCACCACTTTAATTAACCCTTTGGTCTCAGAAACATTTGTTTTTATTCCATGACGTCATACCCATGAATTTTTAATCCCCTTCATCTCACTGGCCCTTTAGTATCTCTACAGTCTACAATAAGAGTCCAGGTTTTAAACCTTTCTATTGCAGAACATTTGCGTCAAATAATTTTTCATTCTTTTAAAGCTCCTTCACTTTCACTCGCAAATTTTGCAACTCTATAATTGGCCCATTTTCTCCATATCTGCACAGGCAATTTTTTTATGGAGAAAGATAGGAAGCGGGGGTGGTAAAAATGGGAGAGTCAAAATAAATAAAAAAAGAATGATTAAAAATTAATTTTTTAGTGAGGCCATTCCCTTATTTACAGACGGTGACATTTAAGTTTGACCCCCTCCCCCTTCGGCGCCCACCCACTCTCATTTTCATTTCATGAAAAAGTGGAAGCAAAAAAAGAAATAATTAATTTGTCCTATTATTTTTATTAGGTCCTCTCATTTGACAAAAGATAAAAACTATTTGATGGAGACTAATTCATTTTGTGTCATTCTTTTTCTGACAGTGTTGGGGACATGTCTCCCAACTTATGGAGCAAAACAGGGAGAAATGTGTGAAAGGGATTCAGACTGTGAGTCGGGCTTGATTTGCAATAAATTGTTGGACATCAAAACGTGCATCCCCGTGTCAGAGTCAAAGAAGCAATATGGTGAGTCATCCCCTCTCTTTTTAGTTCACTCTCCATGTCAACTTGAATGTGTCAGCAATTTCCCTTCTTTTTTTTATCTCTCAAATTAGTCATGTTAATCCAGACAAGAAATACAATATTTTATGACTCATAAACTTTATTAGCCCCCCCCCCCCCCCTCCGTCCTCTCCTCAATTTTCTCTTCCATTTTGTTGATTAACCATTTTCATTAGTCATTCCCTATTCCTTTTTTTCGTGGAATTAACACACACACAAAAATGAGCCCTGAGTTCCGAGTCGGTCACTAACTTCCGGCATCATCATCATCCTTTTTTGCTTTCACTTTGTGTAGACAAAAAAAGGTTTAACAAAAAGTTAATCATTGGAATTAATTGTCATACATTTTTTTGGAAACAATTTCCGCTCTATTTTTCATCTTAATTGAAGAATGACTAGAAATGGGTTTTTTTTAGTTTATTTTAACTACAACTGACTTTGATTAAGAGTAAAGTTTATTACAAAGTTTTATATGGGACGTGAAGAAAAATTGGGAATTGGAGGAAAGAGAGAGAAAGGGAAATGATAAAACATTTTTCTTTTGAAAAATTTAAAAGTCCCCATGGACTTTTCTACCTTTTTTTAAGATGCTTTTTTGCCCCCTTAAAAAAGCGCAGACTCATTTTCTCATGTAATGGAGTAACATGTTTTATTTGGGTGGAAAAATGATAAATTTATAAGAGTGACACATGTCTGCAGTGCAACCAAACTTTTTTTTAGTTGATTCGTCCGACTCCTCTTTTTTCTACTTAAAAGTTTCTCAACTACAGACAGAAAGACAGGGGGGGGGGGTTCCGAATTTTGTAATTTTTGTTTATCAACTCATTCTCACCATTTCCTAATCAAACTTCCTGACAGACTTACAAAAAAAGAGCAGTTCCCATTTTCCAAAGTTTGGCAAGTTGAAAACTAAAAAAGAATTTTTTTTAATGTAAAGTTATTGTATGACAGAGATGAAAGAGGATGAAAATTGTGAGGAGGAGGAATCTCTGTGTGGGAACCATAAATTATGAATTTTTTTTTACAAGAAATAAATGTCATGACCGAGAGAAATTTAGATCATGTCATTTTCAATAAATTTTCATGTGTTGGGTCATGTAGAGTCTCAATCGTTTTCTCTAAACACTTTTCTCGGGGGGGGGGGGGCTTTGGCGCATAAAAATGTCATTTTTCTCAATTTTGTCAAACTTGTTTCCCTCTTTTTTTTATCGCCTAGTCAAAATTGAATATGGGAACATTATTGTCATCATTTTTATCATGTAATTTGAGTCCATGTAAATTGTAATAAAAAAAAACTTTCTCTGCCCTCCCACAGTTTTTTACACATGAAAATTTGGTCACCACCCATCTACGATAGTCTTACCCCCATTCTAAAAAAAACAATTTGGTGAAAGTAGAAAGTGTTACGGAAATCAAAATTCATTGACTATTTAAATTGTAGGTACTTTCATACATTTTACCGGGCGAGGGTAATACTCTGAAATTATGGGAAATAACCAATTCTTTTTTTTTTAAATCTGATTGGCTTCCAAGTGAGAGAAAAAGTGATTTTGCGTGTCAGTCTCCCGTTGAAAGATTTCTACAATTTTAGTGACACGATTTTTTTTCATTCTTTATTTTTGTAAAATCATTGCAGTCACAATTTAAAAAGACTTGAAAAAATGGAGTCCCCCTTCCCTCCCTAAGAAGTTGCAGAAGTAAAATAAAGGCATTGGGAATAATTGAGTCGCCACCCCTTCCATTTACATAGTAAACCTGACACCCCTTGAAATATATATTCATTTAGAATGAATGGTCATGGTTTAATGAATAAAATGAATCTCAAAAAATAAGAATGACCTTTGGGAGTTGTTCCGGTGTCGTGTTGTTGGTCATTTTAAGTTTGGTTTGGTTGTGTTCTATGAATATCTTGATTCGTGCAGTTGAGAATATGTATTTATTATTATATGGACTGTACCACAAATTGATTTTTTCAATCTTTAATGACCTTCCCCTAACATCCAGAATGGAGAAGTCAGCCCTCCTTTTTTTCTTTTGTGTGTTTTTTCTAAGCATAACAAAAAAAAGTTGAGACACAATGCATGGTACTTTATGTCTATACACATTTGAAATTTATTTTGTAAATAAATTGATCCATTTCTTTTTATTTCATTTTATTGACTTTTTTTTAACTTTTCTCATTTTTCAAACAAAATGGTAGACATGGAATATTCATGTCCATTTTATTTCTCAGCACGTGGAACAAACCAAAAAAGGATTTTTGATATTGACACTCTCTCAAAGTCTCATACGGGGAAAGTAAAGAGTGGGGAGAGAGAGGAGGGGGGGGGGGGTCATAAAAGTCAAGTCAAGAGTTTTCACAAACTTTTTTGAATGTCATGAAAATATTTTTGTATTTTTAGCAAACTCAAACTAAAACCTACCTAATACATAACAGTCCATTTTGTTACTAGAAAAAAATAATTTATAGAATGGAGAAATTAAAGTTTATTTGGTTTGAGCATGCAATAACTAAATGACGAAAACGTTGATTAATCTCATATTTTAGCTGGAGACATTTTTAAGAAAATCATTACTAAAAAAGGAATTGTCAGTCACTTCATTTCATAAATATTTAAAATGATTCCCTTACTCAAATAAATCATGACGTAGAGTCCAAAAGAAAAGAGAAACTTTCTCCAGGTGGGAAAGTGTCATAGACAAGTTTTGGGGGGTGAGAAGAAGCTTTCTCTCCATAAATAATTTATTAGGAATCCAAGACCAAAAAAAAGAAGAAAGCTCGTCACTCTAAAAAGTTTTTGACTCTGGACTCGTCTCTAAAAATGGATTTCTCATACCAAAGTTAATGGGCTATGTACGAGTACATCTCTTTAAGTTTTAGTAGTGGATTTAAATTGTTGAAAATATTTTTTTATATCAAAAAAGAATGAGAGTCTACATGGTTTCCATTGTGTGTGTATCTGTAATGAGAATATTTCGTGTGCCCACATTAGTCCACATGGGCTCTCACCTGTAAAAAGATTGCTAAAAAAATCTCTTCTCTTATGGCATACACTCTCAGCAATATTTTTTTGCCTTGGTTTGGCACAAAAAAATGTGGGAAAAAAGAGTGTACATATTGTCTCTACACCTTTTTTGGTCATGATTGACGTAGAAAAAAAAGCTTCCGTTTGTATTTGCCATGCTATCAAAACAATGTTTTAGCTACGTGTATAGATAATCATATTGTGGCACTAAAAGCACTCCCCTCCCCACCGAAAAATGTATAAGGTTTGTTTTAGTATCCCATTATTAAATATTAGAACCTATTTCTTTTTGTACATGTACAAGTGTACATGTACAAACTATAGACAAGCTCTTTCGGAGTAACGAGTCCTTTTTTTTGGTTGGAAATGTTTTTATATAAATTTATCATAGTATTTTTTTGAAGGTTAACTTGAATCTTTTAGATTCTACAGTCTGTCTCTATATCCGTAGCCATTTTTAGGGGAGAAGGCTATATATTTCTCTAGGCGATTAGTCTAATATTACCGGCCATTTTGGTTTTAATGTATATATTTAACATTTATCAGGTAATCTTAGGGGGATACGAGTATATCTGCACTGTGGAAATAAGAGGGAGGGGGGGGGGGGGGTTATAGACGAGACTGTGTCATCAAATTTCTAAATTTACATTGTATATCCCATTGGTCTTTACATCTCCCCCAATTTTATACATTTTGTTCTTGGCTGTTATGTACACAAAAAGGAAGGAAAAGCTCTGCACAAAAAATTGATGAATGGAGGAAAAGTGCACCAACTATTAAATGGAGAGTTGGTGAATTATAAAGGTCATCAGTGGAGAATGTGCAATCACTTTTTCTCTCTACAAAAGACAGAACACAAAACTTGACTTCCCATTCTCTCTTTTTTGCTTGACGTCAGTTCACTTTGGAACGTTTTCTTGATTTAATTTGAGATGGGATTTAATCTCGTGAGAAAATCATTATTGTCAGATTTATTTATCTATTGAGATTGTATGTACTCAAATTTTGCAATATGGAGATTATTTTCATGAAATAGTTTGGATGATTAGTTTTCAAAATGTTTTTTTGTGACCCCTTTTCTATTAGTAAAGTTGTTGATTTGAGATTTGGTGGCAATTTTTTTTCAATTGATGACATGTCCAAAATAATTTTGATAATTTTATTTTACCCTGGTTTACTTTCACTGCCCTCATTGACTTTTTTTCAATTAAGGTAGAAATGTAAACTAAAATGGTGATGTGGATAAATTTTATGTGGGAGGGAGGCTGGACTATTCTCCTTGACATGGAAATTGTACAAATTATTGTGATTAGTCACATGGCATGCCTTGTGTGTCAAATTATATTTTGAAAGTTTTTTTTTATAAATTACATAATTTAAAAAATGATGTATGATTATAATGTTGAGAAGCCACAGTAAAAGATATAATTTATGTTAATTTATAATAGGAATGAGATGAAACAGAATTTTTAATGTGACTTGAATTTCATTTTTTTTGTGTTTTTATAGCCGAAGACTGCAACATGTCAAGTGACTGTGACATCACCAAAGGTAAGAAAATTAGACAAAATATTGACTTGCATGAAATGGAAAATTCTAGAAATTTAAAATGATTTTAATTAAATTTTTTTATTTTAATTAAAGGGCTCTGCTGCCAAGTACAGAGAAGACATCGTCAAGCTCCGAGAAAGGTAAGACAAAATTCTCACCTTTTTCCTTTTCTCTAAAAATATTTTTTTATAATGAATTCTATCGAGCTTTTGAAAATTAAAAAGAGCAAGGATGGACAATCTATAAAAAAATATTTTAATTAAAATTCTACATAAAATTTATACCTTTCATTTTCCCCTTCATTTTTTTCAAAATCTTTGTCTCATAATAAGAATATACGTGTACAAGTACCCAATATCTGTCTCGGATACCCTGTCAAGGGCATTTTAAGGGGGAAGAAAAGTAATTAAAAAAATAAGATAAATACAAAAGCTAGATTCACAATTTATATTTTGAATTAATAAAGAAAGAAAAAAAATTATCAACTCAACTGTAAACTATAGGGATAAAGTTAATTACAAGTAAAAATAATTTTGTGAAAGAATTAAGAAATTTTCTGAAGAAAAAAGAGGGAGGGGGGGGGGCCTAATGCTTCCCTAATCCGTGTAGGCTTTAGGTTGGATACAGGTCCCTTTCCCTTGAGAGACTTTAATATATATTTCACAACATTATTAAAGGTTAAAGAGTATTTATTACCCCTCCCCCTCCTTTTCTCACTCTCTCTTCGTTTTGTGAAAGTAAGAGATGAAGTTACCACAAGATTACTTTCCCCTGTTACGTACACTCCCATTCCCCCCTCTTGCCATTCTGTTTCGTATAAATAGTAATCCCTTGTATCATCCTCCCCCCTCCCTTTGTCTTTCCATTAAGTTCCACAATAAGAGTCTGTTGGGGGGTCTAAACCATACAGGTAGTTTTATATTGATTGTGTATGATTCTACAACCGAGCTTAATGAGGAGGAAAGTTTACAAAGAAAAATATTTGGGACGCTCATTAATTTCATCCCTTTTATCTCTTTCTTGTACTATTCAATGTTTATAATAAACAAGTTCAAATTGAGGTTAGTCTCTTTCTTTGGGCAGACTATTTCTTGTATTTGTTGTATAAATACAAGATTGTTGTACAGATTTAAATTTTATTAGAGACTGCGACTGGGACACAATTGTCTTGATTTATCCAAAATTTCAATGTACTGTGTAGACCCTGTTTTAGGAAGAGACGCAATAAAATTTTGGTTTTATTTTAAAAGCAAAGATTGACGTCACTTCTTTGTTTTTTTCAAAATTATTTTTTAGAGAAAACACTCGTTAAAAAAATGAGGGGGGACATGAAATAAATGTTAATTGACTCTCCTTCTCCTTTGGGATATGTTGAAGGTTATGAAAATGCAAAATATATTATATAAAAAATGGTTCTTGTTTGTGAATACAGGCATGCAGTTACTTCAAAGATCCCCTCATTTGTGTGGGTCCTGTGGCCATGGATCAAATTCGGGAACGAGTGGAGCATACGGCTGGAGAGAAGAGAATCACAGCAAAAGCAAATGCTTTTAATCACCTACGTTGAATTATAGAGACAAAACAATGAGGTTAACCCAAGAACAAGAATTCCAAAATTCCATGTACGTACTTAATTTTAATATTAAATCTCTACATTAAAAAATGACAAGACAACATTCAAATTCATTTAAAAGTTAACTTCCCCCCGTCCCCCCCTTTCATAGACACAAAAAACTCGTCATATATTATTTATATATCTACAGTAATAAAAATAGAGGACGAGAATAGAGTAATATTCTTTTTAAGTTAAATGACTCTTCTATTAATTTAATGTTAACTGTACAGATATTACTCATTAAATTTTAAATTTTACAATTCATTTTAATCCCACATTTGACTCTAATGATTAACTAGACGAATATGTCTTGGTGGAGAGAAAGTGTATTATTTTTATTCTTTTATACAATAAATCTACCAGTAATCTCATTTCATAGCTTTAACTAAATTTTAAGAGGGAAAAAAACAATTAAATTGGTCGCTCTTTGAAAAAAATTATAGTTAAATTTTAAATGACAAGAAAGCACTAATTGAAACTTGTACCTAGAAAATACTAACCTTGAAAAGATTGATTGACTATTTGTGTACATATTAAAAGAGAAAAGATATTTGAAGGGGGAGAAAAATGATATAAATTTATAAATTAATTTTAATGACGCAGAAAAAAGAGAAAATTTATTTATCTTAAATAATATTTAATTAAGGTGCTCTACATTTAGGTGCTCTATATTTAATTAGTGTTTTAAAGATTTTAATCAGGTTATGAAAAAGAAATATCAATTAATTAATTTACCATTTGTTGCATGCTCCTCTTTGTGATCAATGGTATAAAATTATAGTAATTATTAATTACAAATTTAAGTAGATTCCATTTTAGGTTAGTTTAATTCCATAATTATTAATAGATTTGATTATGGTCTCTAAAATTGAGAGGAAGGAGATAAGAGTCTCAAAATGGAAAACAAAAACTTTTTTAAAAAAGTGTAGCACAAGCACATAAAAGATTATTGTAATTTTCAAAATTTTGAATATTATCAAGTACATTTATAAGGTAAATTCTCAATTTGTTTAAATTAAATATTTGTGCATGAAGACGTCAACAAATTAATTTATTTGTCCATGTTGTTGTGATGGTCCTCTTTCAAAATAATAATTCTGGTTTATTGAATTAGTAGACACAATGATGACATTTTTCCAGTTGATAATAGAAATAATGTTGACCATTCATTCTTTTTGAAGGGGAGGAGAATTTCCATTATATTTCCAAATCAAAAACAAACATGGAGAAAATTGACATTTATTGGGTCAGCAACGTCCCCCCTCCTCCTTCTTCTTGTGTTCTTTGTAGAAATATCAATTTTCTTGACTTTTTCTTTATTTTTTGAAAGCAGTCAAGAATCTACAAATCCTCGTTAATTTTCTACAAAAGTGGACAAATTTCAGTCCACTTTTTGTCATCTACTGAAGATTGGAGATGTTCCTCCCAAGGGGGATTGAGACTTGATTGAAAATAAACAAGTCCATGTCTACAGATATTCTCCATGTAGGAACAACTGGAAATAATGGCGTACATATTTTATGTATCATGATACAAGAGTCAATACAAGTAAATTGAAAAGAATGAATGACGTCATTTGTAGAAATTCAACTCTCCAAAAAAAGAACTTTGTTGTCTCTATTGACTTTAGTTTTAATTGTAAAAAAAATTAATTGCTTTTAAGGCAATTTTTTGGTGCTAGAAAATATTTGGATTGTTGTTAATTCATGAAAAAAAGAGGGGAAAGAATTAGGAAAGGATTAGAATTAAATAGTTAAATGTGTTTGTAAAAAAAAAAGTTATAATATTGCACAAAAAAGAAATGGAAGCATATCATGAATCATAATATTTCAAAGCATATGGTGATACTAGTCTTTGGAAAGAGAGTGGTTTTAAAAAAAACTCTTTTTATTTAAGGTTAAATAATTAAACTTAAACAACAATGTAATAATTAAATCCCTTCCCTATTACATATCAAATCTACATTTTAGGTACAAAATGTAATACAAAAAGAAATACACTTGACAATTTCAATGCACAAAGTCACTGGAATTATATATTACAAAAAATAATGTTAGGATAATAAACAACTCCAACAGATGAATACATATCAAATCACAATTAACAATATCCTCAGTTTTTTGACCATCTTGTCAAATCTCACCCGAGAATAAATAAAGCATAATTTTTTGTTTAAAAAAAGTGCTTCCGAGAAATGATAAAGAATATTTCAAAAAAATAAATATTTTAATTGGCAATTTTTAAAATTAAATTAAATAGAAAATTAAAATTAGAATGCTTTACCTGTACCTCTATAAACCTTAAACGCACATTACAAGGTACGATCCACATATCAAAATTGACAATGTTGCAGAAACACAAAAAAAGCAAGACATTGGATTATAAAAAAACATATCAATTTATAATGAAAGTAGTCAAACTCATGTAATGTTAACAAGTAAAAAATACTGAAACCATAATTAATACTGTATACAGTATTTTAACTTGTCTAAAATCTGTATAAATATTTAATGTAGTCAAATAATTTATGAGAATGAATTCGAAAAAACTTAAATTGGCAATTATAAATTCAAAAGTAAATAGAATTTACAGAAGAGGAAAGAAAGAAGAATTAAATTTGAGAAAAGTGTTTAAATAATTTAAATTGTAGTTAATTATACCTTAAAATAAAAGCTTTCATGTTTAGTAAAATAAAAAGTTTCTAATATAGAATAAGGATAGTTTATTTAAAAAAATAATTGTACAATTATAAAATTGAATGAATTTTTTGTGAGAAGAAATTTTGACGAATATTTAAGTGTCAATTACAAATAAAACTCTGTAGGTTAAACTTAACTGTACACCCTTTAAAAGTTTTGAGTAATTTGTTGTCTAGTCCGTAAAAAATAAATTATGTAAAAGGTAAATTTAGACTAAAGTCATCAATTAATTTCAATATTTGGAATTCCTCTTTAATTTATAAGTTGTATTTTAAAGTATCAAAAGTATGAAAATTAGAGAATAATTAAATGTAATTGTAAATATAAATTGTAGCCAAGTAGACTGTAGTTATACAAATGGAAAATGAGAAACAATTGTAAAGAAGAAGACGGTTTACTACTACCAAAAAACTGAACTAGAATTATATCATATCAAGAGAGAGAGAGAAAGAAAATACAAAAAATAATTTAATTTTAATTCCAGTTAACATTTAATGTGACCTAAATTGTGTACCTCTTCTATTGTAAAAATACCTGTGTAATATCAGTACAGACATTGTAGTGTTGGAGAATAAATTTTTATTATTACAATTATTCCTTCGCTATCATTGTAAAAGGGGACTCTCTTTGTACCCTCACAAGTTGGATTCAGAGATAGTTAATTATAATGTTCTCTATGATTAAAAATAATTGTAGTCATCGTACCTTCATTATTATTGGACAGGATAAATAGGGGACATTTCTGTGCTATCAAATTTAGTTCCTATTTTTAAATGTATTTTATGTTGAATGACACACAAAACTTGACATTGTTCAATTTAATAGGTTTAAATATTTATGTACTCAATGGTGAATGGTGAATAAAGAGTTCTTTGACTGTAAACTGCTTGAATTTTATGATCAAGTCCTCCATTTTTAACATTTTATCCATCAAAAGTCATACACTATTTTTTCATCTTTCATGACGTCATCCCATCCTGTCTACTGTGCAGAGATTGACCTATGGAGATAAAAGGGGGATCTGATTATCATTTTGGTAAATACTATCAACTAGCCAGTATACTATAGGTGAAAATATTGTGAACCAATCAAATTTCATAAAGTCCTGAAGAAGACAGACAGAGGAGTGCTGTCAAAAGCTCAATTACATAACCACGGCATCCGCTAATTTCATTAATTAATTAATCCTTCCTCGTTATAATTTCTCATTGACCATTGCGGTTCAACAATAAACATTGACAAAAGGTTCAAAGAAGGTTTCTAACTTGAGTTGTTGATTTACCTGGAAAATGTTGAATTTTACCGCGCAAGTTCAGAATTTTTCAGTCTTTTCTAACAATTTATGTATTACACTGGTAAGGAGCAAAGAGAAAGCAAGTCAAACGTTTTTGAACACATTAAAAAAAATTCCTTCACTTTCACCTTTCACTTTCTTCACTGGCAAGTATAATATGACTCACATTACATTTACATGAGTAACGTCAAGATCTTTTGCCTTGGCTGACCAGTCATCAAATGTTGATACAAATCAAAAGATTCCTTAAATAAACACTTCAAGTCTAATTGGTCCTGATCAGTTTTCCAAAATATATGTATATGTATAGGTAGTTTGCCACCATCAGAATGCATGAAATTTCTACAGTTAACCCAAATATAAAATTATAAAGAAAAATGTAGTTAATTTAATTTTTTTGGCCTTGTACATACATGAGGAGAGAGAATTTAGAACAAATGTATAAAATGATATCTGTATAGTCTTGGCACACATATGATTCTATTGCTGGAATTTCAGTTGCATTTAAATCCATGTTTCTTATTCCCCGAACTCCTTTACGGACTTGTAGGCAAGTGTATAATACATGGAATGTGTAGGGGGTACTGACAAATTGTTTAAAGAGTAAAAGTTTAAACTTGTCCTTGATTGGTACAAGTTTTCATGATAAATAACTGGAATAGGTTACTGTAACCCGGGTTAGAATATAAAATTTTAATTTCCTTTCACATGTCATAACTTTTCTTTCTCTCCCTTTCTTTCTTTCTGCTGGAGGAGAGGGGCCCATGTGTTAAATCGATGAATGGGAATGGTCGTCCTCTCTGTCTCTGTCTCCATTGCAACGACCCCAATTTTAGTATTTGTGTTGACTTTTACTTTCATCAGATACACTGACCTCGTCCCCCCACCCATCAAGACCATCAAGTATGGACATGAGATTAGCCAAAAACTATTTAGAGCAAGTGGACTAATTGCGCATAAGAAAACATTTTTTGTGGATCAACTTTAGATTCTTTGATATTCTTTTTGGTTGAATAATTTCAGTTCAATCAAATTTACAAAGTTGAAAGGATCCCAATTTGAGCTCCTCGTAGGAATCAAGTCCTCCTGTTTCGTTAGTAACATTCAATCCTCAACTCTGAGACGAAACTCTTGTACTTTTTTGTGTGTTGAAACTTGTGACAAAACAATTTTTCAAAAAAGTTTTTCAAAATTATTCTACTCTTTGAGTCTTTCAGAATAAGCCAATGGAAGAGTTTTTTTTAAATTTGTGACTGACTAACATTTTTGCATTGTTCAAGAGTAAAGAAGTGTGTCAAAATAATTGGCGAGTAAAATAATCATGGTGGTAATTTATTTAAGATTTATATATTTCTATATAGTAAATTTTAGAAATTTCGAGATTAATTTAATATCCAAAAAAACTCGTAAAAAATAATGTAGCCAGCAGAGACAGAAGAGACAGGAGGAGAGACAGACGGGACTGAGGTGAAGCAGGATGTGACAAAGACGAGTGATATGGATGGAGATAAAATGGTGGATGAGACCAAATCCACTGGAATATTTCCAGGGGATGAAACAGGGGGATCAGAGGTCAATAATAATACGAATGAGACTGAGTCCGAGACAACCAATGGAGAGGCTGCACCCTTCAATACCATTCTCGATGTTAGAGACTATAAATTCATTTTTCAAAAAAACAAACATTTAATATTTTAATTTCTAAATTTCTAAAATTTTAAACAATCTTTTTACTTGTTTATTATTTTTCAACAACATTTTGTTTACAAAATTTTCTAAAAATAAAATTAAACAATCATTTTATTTTGTCTTTCAGTTCCTCTCGGCCCTCCTCACAAAAAATTACAAGGAAGCTTTACGACTGAGTAAAACAAGTAAGAGTTCTCTTCCTCTGACTTGAATTTTTAATCATTTTTTTACTATGGAATAGTCAAGGGACTTTATGTGCAGTTGAAGATGGATAATATTTCGAGAAAGGCCCATCGTAATTTATAATTGTTGAGCTTGTGTTGAATTCAGAGACTCTGACTGGATAGGAGGACATTTCCCAAAGTTTTTTGTGATACGGAAAAAGGGAATGATGGAGATGGAGAGGGTTTATTTCTAGGAATTTTATAGGATTACACTCACACAATTTTTAGTAGAGGTAACTCTGTCGTGGAGTAATTATTTTTAACAGACAATAGCTCAGCACGTAGAAACCTTCTACATGGAGACTTGGTTAGGGTCTCCAGATATATTAGTGCAATGCACTGTGTACCTTAAACTTTTCTCCGGTAATTTGGAACGTGACTAACTCCAATTATCCCATTACCTCATTTTCTCAGAAATCTCAGCTCTCTCACTCACACCCCCTCCCCCTCCTCATTTTTATTCCTTTCCCCACGAAGGCTACCTACGTTCTCTGAGCATGACAATTTTATGAATTTGATACTCTCGCAAGGTGTGTTAAGTATTAGAATGAGGGGAAAGTAAATATGTGAAGATTTCTATGGTGGGCATTAGAATTTATGGCTTTTGTCTATTTAGTAATTTATATTTGTAAATTAAGAATGTTGTTTAAAAATGAGGAATTTTTAATTTTATTGACAGTTTTGAAGTATGAACCGAATAATAAGACAGTACGAGAATTTCTCAATGTTTTGGAGGAAGTTGTGGCTGGTGGTTTACTTGAAGGTGATGATTTTATTTTGATGCAAAATTTTGAATGAATTATGAAGTTCTCATCTGATGTTTAAATTGTTAAAATAAAGAGAGCTCAGCTTCATCTTCAGCCTCTTCATCTTCCTCATCCTCAGAGTCTGACTCGAGTTCAGGCTCGTCGAGTAGTTCGTCTTCCAGCTCGGAGAGTGAGTCCGAAGAGAGTGATTCGGAGTCTGAGGGGAGTAGTGAGTCCGAGTCGGGAGAGGTTTTGGACATGACAATGAACTCCAAGGGATCTTCTTCAAATAGACGACATCATCATCGTCTACATCGTCAAGCCTCTTCTGTAACTACTACACCCACAACAATATCAACAGAAGGGAGTCGTCGGTCTAAATTAAATTCGGAAGCTTCAACGGAAACTTGTTCTGCCCTCCAACGTTCCATTTTAGCCTCGTCCCCTTCCTGTTTTGACAAAAATTCCCAATCTTCTCGACACTCCATTTTACAATCCTTGTACTCAACTTGCTCTTCTTCTTGCTCTGACATGCCCCACATTCCAAGTCCAGAAGATAAACGATCTCTCCTCAACTCGGCTGCAACGAGTACTATTAGCTCTATGCTAAATTATTATCGACAGGGACAATTTGGACAGCCCCATGAACTTGTTCCCATGCCGACCATGATTATGACTTCATCTTCTTCGTCTACTTCTTCCTCGGAGGAGACGACGGATGATGGATACTCATCTTAAATTACACGTCTCTCATATACTCAACATATTCCTTCATTATGGACTCACACACGCACCAAAAAAAAACTTTTAAGCACCCATCAAACTTTCCAACTCATTTCACTTATTTTACATCCATCCTTCCTTCCTTTTCATTTGTTAAGAAAGAGAGAAAGAAACTCAATTCTCAATTTTAATCAAAAATACTAAAATTTTGTCCTTGAGCCTCTGCAGCAAAGAATTTTTATGGAAGGACGCTTTGTGCTGTGGTGCCGTGGTTAAATAATTGGGGACATGAAAAATATAAATTAAAATAATTATTAAAGTTAATAGTATTAGGCTACTAGAAATGGAGAGGAGGAAGAGATGACAAGTTTTTAGAATGAAGAAGGGGAGGAGTATAAAATATATTAAAAAATGTATTATAAATTATAATTATCTAACTGTGTCTTCACTGGAATCATTGTGACATGAGAAAAAAATCTCATGGAGTTTTATGACTTGAATCAAGTCACTTGATATTAAAGTAAATTGGAGGAAGGGGGAGGTTGAGTGTAAATTATGTACATTACTTCAATAAATGAACTTTTCTTAAAAATTTACACCGCTTTATTTACTATCAACTGTTATAAATTTAAGATTCATAATTGCAAAAGGGAAGAAAAATAGGCAAGGGAAGTTTTCCAGAAACAAGAATCAGTTGACAACTTGAGTGAAGGCTGGAATTCTTTTTCAAATTTTAATTTACATAAACTTCTATTGTCCCGTAAATATTTGCTCAAACTCCTTCCCCAATTCGTTTATCAGTTTCTCAACTGTTTGATCAAGTAAATAGAAGGACGTCATGGCTCATCTCCCTGACCTTTATTTTACAAGAATAATAAATTGAAGGACATGTTTTGGTGAAGAAATTAAACTATTTTCACGAGATCATAAAATTCTTTGATTAGGAAAGAAAGTCTATTGTGACAAGTGAGCATAATTCGTCTTCCGTCTTTTTCATGAGGATATTGCAATTTTATTGATCATAAGTTATGACTCATCATAAAATTATATTTTGACAAAAACAATTGCTCAGAAATGACTCCCAATGTCAAGATAACTAATGCAGACATTTGTACACAAGGACAATTTTGTCAAAATTCACAAAAACTTGATTGAGCGTCTTTACTGGCATGTTGACATTGAGTCATATTGATCATGAAAAAGGTCATTAATTTGTAGTCGGATCTAGAGCATAAATATTTTATTTTGCACAATATGATCCAATGAATATTTCCATGTTTTTATATTTAAAACAATATTAAACAGACTCTCTCAACGAATTTCATCCTCTTTGTCCTGTGAAACACAATTAATTAATTGCGGAAGATAATTTTATTTCAATTTATTTTGTTCAAAATCCACAGGAAAAATTGTAAAGTTACAATTGGACACTCGAGTACGACAAATTGATAAAATAAAAAATATTTGTCGTCGAACAAGTTTTTTTGATGAAATTTTGAGCCTTGTGTAATTCCTTTGTAAAATAAAAATAAAAATGTTGATATTTTCATGAAGCATATCAATGCTGAATACAAATAAATAAAGTACACTGCTTCTATTTACTTAAATCCCTTATCATTGGCTTAGTGTCAAGTGCCTTATTTACTCTCCCACTCTATTTAAAATAATAATCATTCTTTGATATCGTTTGATTTTTAGTGATAACATAATGACAAGCCTTGCATTTGCATTTAAAAAAAACAAAATTAATACTTGGGCTCATTTTCTTAATGGGGTTCACACAACCAAGTTGATAAACTTGTCTCCAGTCATTAGAGAAATCTGAGAGGGTGTTAAATTGAGAGTCAATGAAGTCAAGTTTTTTAGAGTGTTTGAAGTAGAAAGAGTGTCCAGTGTCTTGTCATTAAATTTGTGGGGAATGTGAGGATGTGGTCATGGAGAAGGACTAATTTAACTGATCAAATTAATGTGAGAAAGGTGAGCAGGATTGAATAACAACAACCCAAAAAGGAATTGGAGGAGGTCCTCAACCAATACAAATTAAATTGACCAAACAAAATAGAATCGTCTGGAGAGGTTAGGGGGGTGTTGAAAAATGGGTTTTCAAAGTCAAGAGTAAAAATGGAGTGTGTAAAAACCTATTGAGATTCTTCATTTCTAAGATAGTCTCAGCTCAAAACAAGGAAAATTTTATCAATATTGTGTTATTACACTTTAACTGCGTAGCGACGACGAGTGTTCATTGTTTACATAAATTGATAAGAGCGTCACACACACACACACACAAGAACAAGTAGCATTAAAAAATAATGAACAATTAGTACCGGCTTCAGTAACAAAATATTTTCTTTGTCTAGTTCAATTTTGAATGTTTTACATATAAATAAAATGATTTCCCACTCAAGACAACAAGTGCAGTGATCAGTCAATTTTTGACAGTTTGAAAGTTTTTTTTTGTTGATAAAAATGAAGTCCATTCTGAATGGAACTGGACGTGAAGTTTTGAAGGATTTGGGTAAATTTTTTTACTTGGTCTCACCCCAAGAAACGACTTATCATGATGTTCACGATGTTCCTCATTATACTTCTGAAGTAAGTCAATTAAATAATTTTGAACTAAGAGATGAGTAGGCTTTGTCAAAACTATTGCAATGCATTGAAGAATTGTAACAGATAAAATACTCAATTTTTAACGACTCTTTTAGTGAGATAATAAAAAAAAAAGTTTAACCTAGAATCTTTGAGTACACAAGACAAGACAAATTCAATCTTTTTTTGTGAGAGAACAAACATGACAAAAATATTGAAAGTTGTTCATGTTCATTATTTTTTTAAATTAACTTGTAAATCTCTATCATGAACTTTAGTAAAAAAAACTTTGTTTGCCTTTTGATGATTGATAAATAGGGAAAGAAATAATGAGTTAAAAAATATTTTTGTATTTTATTTTCTTGTAAATTGCAGCTATTCCCATTATTTTTGGGACTTGTATGTGCTGAGTACATAGTTCTAGCGATGAAAGGGAAAATCCCACGTCTTGCTGAAAGCTTGAATTCACTCTCGCATGCCATCATCACAGAAACTGTCAAGTAAGAGCTTCCCTCCATTTATTTTTCATATTGACGTAGTCTTAATTTTTCAATTTTATTTATATCTTTGTCTACAAAATTTACATGAATGAGACTCCTCATCCAAAAAAGTTTCTGTCATGATGACGATGAGTGTCTTTTAATATGAGGTTACTTTTTGTAGACGTTTTAATTGCGAGTTTCATTCCATTTCGTAGGGACACTAATGTCTGTGAATGACACTTTAATTTTCTACAAACGACAAAAAAATACTGTACTTTAAACAAACAAGTCCGTCATGGAAAATTCAGCGTCATTTGCACTTTTTCATTATCATGGAGAATTAATTTGACAGTCAAAATATGAGTAGGAAGACATTGTCTAGAGTCCGGAATAATTGATTTTTTAAAAACTTTTTTAAAAAACATGGCCATAAAATTTACTGTGATATATTTTATAGAGCTGGTTTAAATTAATTTGTTGTTAATGTTAAAGACTCGTATTGACCAATATTTTGAGTAGAATTTAATGTTTTATTTTGTGATTTCGTTGACAGAATTTTGACAATGGGGGTAGAGCTCTCAATTTATGTGGCCATACACAATAAATATCGACTCATTGATTTGTACTGGGAGAATCCCATGACATGGGGAATTGCACTTGTTGGTGTTGACTTGGCTTATTATTGGGCCCATCGTGCCTCACACGGTACTCTAATTTTTCCTTTTATTTTTTTCTCATATTTTCATTGGGGAAGACTTTATTTACAAAATTTAATACTGAAGATCATGTTAACTTACATAATATGCCGCCTATGGTGGTGGAGAATAAAATTCTAGTTTGGTTAGTCTAGTCTAGTTATTTCTGGTTATTCTAGAAAGGTTCTAGAATTTTCCAGAATGTTCTAGAAATATTCCAGAATTTCAACAAAATAATCAGTATTCAAAAAATGATGACACCCGTAAAGTTTCGTCAATGTTTGTTTTTTGTTGTTGTGTCACTTGTGTCGTAAAAATAAAATGAAAAAAGAAAAGTTACATCAAATCTTCACATGGGTTCCCACAACGCTGTCAAGTTGATGACAAATTTTTCCTTTTAACTTTTGTCATATTGACAATTTCATATTTTGATCAACTGTACTGTCAGTTTGTCTCCATAAAATAAAATGAGAAAAATATTGTAAACAAAATTAGGACAAAATACATTACATGAGAGAGAAATGGAGGAAAAGAGAAAGCTTTTAAAATAATTATTAATATAATTATTGATTAATGGCAGTATTTATTATACAAAAAGAAAAATCTACATAAATTTTATGTACACGTCAAGTTCGTTCTCTGGAGAATTAACAGAACATAAAGAAATATTTAATTTCAAAAAATAATTTTCAATTTTCAATTGCACTATCAGTATTACTACAACTCACAGTCTGCACTTTGTCTTTATGCGACGGTAGAGATAAAAGAGAATTTAATTTATATAAAAAAATTTTTATTGACAATAAATAAAGCACCAGAATGGAACCACGCACACTATGTGCCATGACTAAAAACCATTAAAAATTAGTTTACTGAACTAGTCTTGATATTTTGTATTTCCGGGTTTGGGCAACTTTCTGTCATGCCATCCAACTCAAGTGGTTCCGACAACTTTCATCAAACTACTTTACTTCCTCTTACTACCAGTTAATTTGAAACAACAAAAAAAAAGATTGTTATGACCAAAGTGTAGGGATTTTCATACACAAAAAAAGTTTTGTGAAAAGTATAAATTGTTTCAAGGAGAAATGTCAACAAAAACTATTTCCCGTCACCCCCTCCATCCGTCGCATAAAATTATTTTTCCATTCATCGTGCATGGCTCGGCGGTTAAAAACAAGATTAATTTTCATGCCAAGGTGAGGACTCATTAGATTTTACTCCAAAATATTTAAACCTTTTCTTGTCCTAGCTTGCACGTCCTCCATTAAGTCTGTGAGTCCCCACCTTTTAATTACCAAAGGAGGAGAAGGGGAAGGGGAGGACTTGATAAATACCAAAATTCTTTTACGTCGAAAAAATAAAATTTAAATTATTTTCATGCACCATTATCTCATGCCCGTCTTTGTTGCACAAATAATAAATATTTTATTCTCGTGTAAAAAATACAGTTGGAAAAAATAATTCCATTAAATAAAATGAAGATAAAATATTACCTAGTATTTGTAATGTAATTTAATTGGATTCTGAAATTCTAGAAATTAATTTTCTGTGGACTCAACATCAAATTCATCATAGTTCAGAGGATTTCAATATGGCAGTGGCAGTGAGACATCCCTTTAGTCACAATTGGATCAATTCGGTGAGTTTAGATGAAAATGTAGGGATAAAAACACATTTAAATTATTTAGAGTCATTCATCACAGTCCCCTTTTTCCCCTTCCCTCCTCCTCCAATCTTTTCCCTGTAAAGAAAATCTTTGTGCACACAAATGAAATTTGAATTAGACTCGACAAGTGCGCACGTAAATGCATGACAATTGCATCACGACAAAATTAAAAAAACCAAGGTCATTATTTACTAAGGGAAATGAAAAAACTTTCATTTCTTCCTTTCGCCATTCAAATGTATAAAATGAGCGAATTTTTTTTTGCTCCTTTTCATCAACTTTCTTCCTCCATCTGTCCACAGGCAAACCCACAAAAATGGAGAGTGTGTAGTTGAGCTTCAACTTTTTCTTTTGTCAAGCAAAAAGGAAATCTTTTTTTTTGTGGGCCTTACCAAATTAATAAACCATATATTATGCACTCAGTCACATGAAAATGGCAAAGGTTCTGAAGAATGATGACTATATTTTCACCAAAAGGAAGAAAGGAGAGAGGGGAGGAGGGGGGTACAGCGAATTTTGTAAAGGAAACGACGACAAAAAGTACCCCGAAAAAAAGTTCCGGAGAGAGACGACGAGGAGAAACGTGGGTAGTCATAGGATTTACATTTTAAATGAAATATTTCTTATTATTTTGAAACCCCTCTCTCAACTCCCCTCTCCCCTTGACATGAAAAGGGCAGAGGGATATTTTTGTCAGGACAATTCAGACTCGGCTAATTATTTATAGAGAGAAAAGAGAGAGAAACTCACCCATGTGACCTGTCCCTAAAGAATAGTCTCCATACTGGAAGACTCTCGAAAGAACGTCTCAAAGATAATTTATTAGTTTAATGTTAAGAATGAGTTTTAGTGTAGAGTGATAATGAGAAGATGCAAGGATTATGGATTATTTTAAATGGAGAGAGAGAGAGAGAGAGGACTACTAAAATATTGAGCTGTCTCAGTGTAAACAACTCTGAATAGTACGAGTCAAAGCATCCAAAATGGAAGGAAAGCATTACATTATTCTGTGTAAATAAATGCCCATCTTCCCCCACAGAGTAGTCTTGTCATAATAATGCCCTACAAGATCCCTCTCTCTCTCTCTTGTAGCCAAAATAGAAACGACAGGGAAAACTATATTAAAAGTGAAAGTTGGTATTTTCTTGTAGTTGAGGGTGAAAAGAAAATTTTCTTTTTTCACCACAAAAATTCTTAACAGGTTGCAAAAAGCTCTTAGCAAAAAAAGAAAGTTCGGAGGGGGGGCTTACTCTTTACAAACCAAAGTCTCAATTAGACGCACAGGAGGAGAGAATTTTTTTACAATTTTATTCATTTTCTACTCCAAGTACATCACCTCCCCCTGGTACTTTTTTTGTTGAGTAAAAATGATTGATTTGTGAACCTTTTCATGTTTTTTGTAGAAAAGAAAGTATAGAGTAACATGTGTATCGTTTTTTTTGCAAGTTTGACACTTGTTCTTTATATGGATTTTCTAGAGTTGATTTCATAAAATGTTTTCAAATAAAATAATGTAGAGTGTAAGACGTAGAAGTTGAAAATGTTTAGAGGAAAAGATTTGTTGATGAAATTATGTACTGTATTTTTTGATTTAGTTTTTTTACATCCCCCTGGCTCTACTTATCCCGCCAGCTCAGTGTCTAGCTCACCAACAATTGAATTTACTTTATCAAGGATGGATTCATACGTCAATGGTTGGGACACTGGGGCCATTAGAATTCATTTTTAATACCCCCTCTCACCACAAAGTTCACCATGGTAAGTCCCTTCCATTTATTTTATTGCATTTCCTCTCAAATCTCATAATTTCATTTTCTTGGGAGTTGTGTGTAAAGACAGGAACTAACAGAATCATTTCTGAATAAATTATATCTCAATTACAGGCTGTAACCTCTACGTCCTGGATAAAAATTATGGAGGTCTACTCATAATATGGGATAGAATTTTTGGGACTTTTCAAGCCGTCAATAAAAATGAAGAGCTCGTCTTTGGCGTTGTCTTTCAACAACAGTCATTTAATCCCATATGGCAACTGGTATGATACAACTACCTTGCATCATATCCATTTAACTAATTGACACAAAGTGAATTATTTAGTTGACATTCAATTCAAATTGACCTTCAATTTTAAGCTTGTTTCACACCAGGCAACAGTGAGACATTTTCAGAAGAGATTTTAGTTGAAAGAAAAAATCCATTTCATGACAAGTCAACAAAATAACATAATCAAATTTTACCTTAAGATGAATAAAAAAAAATTTTCTAGTACTATCGTTGGCCTCTTCTCTGGCAATGGGCAAATAGTCAAAAAACATGGGGGGACAGTTTTCGTGCATTATTTTGGGGACCTTCGTGGATACCCGGAGTCAATGCTCCACGACTTGGACGTGTGGAGGATAAACTGGATGTGAGTACATAATTTTGATTAAACAAAAATTGTAACATATTTATTTAACAACACTACCCTGTACAAATATTAATTTTATGGACGTCAACAGTGAAAAGTATTTGAGTGAGAATATGACAATTTTTTGAAAGAGTCCTTTCTCCTAAAGAAATGTCGATTGTGCAAAAAAAAAATTAAATATTCTTACGCAACAACTTTCACCGTGTTGAAGTCTTTGTGAATAAAATGCACATCATAAAGTACTAATGGTAATCAGATTTGATGGGGTAGAGTCTCAAAATGAGGGAATAAATAATTCAGCATGATTCTTACTTTGGGTATCTGTACAGCTTGGTACACAGAAAAAATGTTTTCGTCAAAATTTTTAAAGAGACAAAAAAGGGAAACCATATGTAAAGACTAAGGACATGAAGAACTGGATTTATTTTTTATACAGATTCGCCCACGACCTAAATTCGATGTTCCGTTGTCTAAATGGCTGCAAGTCTACATGATTGTTCATTTCTTGGCTGTCGTCCTTGTCTTCCAAGAGTTTGCCATGAAGAAAGGGGTGACTCCTTTAATACATTATACTTTATCTTCTTTCTCTCTCTCACATCAAATAATGCCTCAATGACACCTACACAGAAAAAAACCGAAATCCATTCGTCTTTCTTTTCCTGTCTCTTTGTCTCCTTTTATATACACAAGACGTGTATAGTGTACACTTGACTTCTTCTTTCTCCTTTCTCCCATTCCACAATTCTCTACCCACCATGTAGGTACCTCCACTCTATCGATTGATCTGTCGGCGAATACAAAAAAATCTTTAGACTTTTTAGACTGACAAAGACTTTTTTTTCTTCATTTCAAAAGAGAAATATCTACTATTATGTTACACAAGCCTATTAATATAGTATCAATCTAAATGGGACAGTAACAACATCATTTTACATGTTACTTTACAGAATTTTGATGAATGGGTCATCATCATGACAGTTGCCTATCTCGTGACAACGCTCACATCCATTGGTCTACTCTCAGAAGGGAATTCTTGGGCTCCTTCGTTTGAGCTGGGTCGTTGTACAATTTTCTTTTATTTGACATTTGGTCAGGATTATTTTCTCCTAGGAGTTTTGAGGTACTACTTCTTTATTCCTTCTATAGCTCTTTGGCTATTCTTTTTCTTGTACAAAACTCCTCCTCACTTGTATAAATTGCTGAACCATGACTATGTCATCAGTAATGTGAAATCTGACTAGAATCTTAGATTATTATCATTAAGACTATATCTTTAAGACATTCCTTGTGAAACTCAAATAATTTTAAAAATTATGTCATTTCAATATTTTAATATCAGAAAACGTCTTGGGCGTTTCTACTTCTAAAGTAATAAGCATGTATTTTAACCGTGTACATAATACATATTTATGTTGTTCGTAACTATCTAGTAGGTATTCAAATTACTGTCGTAGAATTTTTAAAGAATTTTTAAGCTTTCAATTAAAATAAAAAATAACCTCCTTTGTTGACTTGTGTAATTAATTTTAATACTACACCTAGCACAACCTATTAATTATTCAACAAATATATGAGTATGCTGGAAAATGTAGAAAGAAAGAAACATGATTTAATATTGTATACAAGAGTCAACGTGTGTCTGATTGTAAAAATTTATTTTATCTACACGATTTTTTTTAAAACACTTTGTTTTTGTCAAATATAACACCATTAAATTAAAACAGACCAAAAAATAAGAAATGTCACAGTTTTGTTTTAAGCTAAAACTAAAAACTATTGCATTGAGATTTTAAGTCGGATAAACATCATCATCATCTTAAATTAATAATTAAAATAACTGCATAACTTTGCGATTTATTTATTGGTTTGATGTATTATTATAATAATATACTATAGTAGTGTCATTTCATGTATTGAAATTGTCTCTAACTTCCCCCCCTATTTTGTGTTTGTATTAATAACATATCAGGTTTTTTCTCCTCTGTGTCATCACACAATATTATTTTGATGATAATACCGAATGATATGATATATATAAAGAGTTGATATTTTGTAAAATTTGAGCTTAATTAATATAGTGACAATAACATTTTATTATTATTGCCAAAAAAAGGAATTCAATTCTCACACACATAAACCGTCAGAAAATCTTAAATACATTTTACATTTTTTTTAGTTTGTTAAAATAAAACTTTGTCTCTATAATTATTATGATATTTTCTATATAAAATTTAAGAATTGTATTACGATGATATAACTAACCTTGTGGAATGTGTACGAATGATAGGTATATAGCATTGCTTTGTTATTACTGCTGATTGATTAAATTGCTTCGATATGTATATCACTAGTAATCACGAAGAGAGAATTCATCCTTAAAAACAAACACACGTCCCTCACTCTTTCTCTCTCTCTCTCTCTGGTAATCATAGTAATTATTTTGTCGCACATAAAACACAACACTTCCAAACTTGCATTCATGTTGCTGTTGGAATTATTTTTTTTAAAAATGTCTCTTGTATGATTGTAGAATACTACATGTATTATTCTGAACATTATAACAATCTTAATAAATATTTTTTTGGAATTGTTACTTCTGGAATGTTTCATGTTACCTAATTATTTTTTGTATGTCCTCTTGAAATGCTTCTTTTTTTGTAAAATTAATATTGGTAAGTTCCATTCATCTTCTTTAGTTTTTCATCATCTAACATTATCTATCTGTAGTACGAACTCTCACTCTGTAGTAAACAACCTTGTAATCCATTAAAGTTTTTTTTTTGAGTTTTGTAAAGACTTGACAAGTCTTTGGTAGTCTTAAATCATTTTTTTTCTCTTTTGTGTCAGTTGCGGAATATTTAATCATTTTGAGCTTGCCACTATATTAATAAAAAACAAAGTTTATTGTAGAATATTTTAAGACTAAAATTGCATGTTTCATCAAAATTACCTATTACCTTGAATTTAGAGTCCATGAGCCACATTTGTCCATTAGACCCGTCACAAGAAGCTAGAACAGGAGTAGTCAGATCAGAAGAGGTGGGTTTTGATAGACATTTTCCACTTGCTACATGTTTAATTGTTTGATCCACACGACTAAATTGCCAAGCTTGATTTCCCCCTAGACCGTGACAACGTACCAACTTGACAACAGCATTTCCCGTTGCATCCAAACAATTGTCGTCAGACATTACTTGCTGCCGTTTTGTGTAGGCGAAAACCTGTACGTAAATACAAACGCAATTAATTAATTATTTTTATGTTATTACAAAAAACTATTAGTTGGTTGTACATAATATACAATGTCACTAAGAATAAGTAGTCAACGCACCTGATTTCCACCAAGACTATAAAAGATTGTAGAAAAAACAAAACGTCATTAATGGATCATGAAATATCAATCGATTTATATAAAAATGTAGAGAATTAATTAAAGAATTTATGAATTCCTTACCCGTGACAGTAACCCATCCCTAGAAGTTCACCGCTCTTTCGACCCATGGTATCCAAACAATACTGGAAAAATTAAAAATATTATTATTATTTAGTTAAATGTTAAAAGGTGACAAAATATTTTAAATTTTATCTAATATTTTATCTCACCTGGCTGTCTTCATTGCGAATCTCTCCAAGGTAATAATAGGCCAACGGCATGGGAGATTCTGGGTAAATATTCTCCAAATACCTATCACAAATAATCCATTTTATAAAAATACTCCTTTATGTAAATAATGTACTAGTAACAAAAGTAAAAAAAAAGCTTACCATTTAAAACCCTTGCATTTCAAGTCCTTTCGTAATTTCAAACGCTCAGACACATCCCCAATGTCTACCGTTCTAGCACCTGAAGTAAGACAATTATAATTTTGTTAGTTTTCCTTCATTTTAATATTAGCCACGCACGATAAACTACCAATTAAAATATATTTCATCATCGCAATAAAATTGAATCATTTTTTGACCATTGAAACTAGCACAAAACATTTTGTGACAGTATAAATCCGTTCTGGTAAAATGTTCACAAAAGAGAAAAAAAATACAAACCACAAAAACCAATCGGGTTGCAAAACTAAAAGTACACTGTACAAAATGTACCATTCACTATAAAAATGATGAAACATTTTTTCTTAAAAAAAACTTAAAAGTTGTAAGGGTCGATGAGCGCATCGACTTTATTATATAAAAAAAACATTAACAAAATTGAAAAATACTAGTTTCATGCCCATGAAAAGTTAGTCAAAAAAAAATATAACAAATAAAAAAGTAAAACAATATACTGTTTTCTATTACGTTGATGAAATTTTGAATAATAAATTTTCCCGTGCATAAACTTTACAGTCTTTGTACATTGAGGGCTGTAAGTCCCTTCAAAAACCATACACAAGTGTTAGTAAAAAAGAGTCTTAATAAAATGTGGAAGAGACAAGGACAAGACAACAAGCAAATTATGCCAACATAAAATACATATACATATACACATGCAAACAGCTGACACTATTCGACAAGCAACATGCAAAAGGAGAGAAAGCAAAAAAAATTATATTTTATATGTGTATCAAAATTCAGAATGTTTTGTGGGACGTGCAAGACGGTGGTAATTCTTTCTTTTTTTATAAAAAAAAATGTCAGGTTAGATCAGTTTCCGTGCCGTGCGGTGAAGAAAACGAATATAAATGGCTGAGAACCAGAGAACCTGGAAACATTGCGAAGTAGAAGGATCGCCAATTATCCAACCATACAGCTGCAAGTCTTCCATTATTTTTGTCCACCACTCGAGACGTTCCACCGGGAAAGGAATACGGTGTTGTCTTACGGAACACATGACCCACTCTTGAACATGGCAATATGACCATTTTGCCACCGCACATCCATACCTAACCATTTGTAGACACTTTATGAAATATAACTACAGAGTATACACACAAAGAATACACATTTGCAGTTTCATGGAGTGCTGCTCAATGTGGGCTAATCATCATAATGCTCGAGATTAATTAATACAACGTCAATTGTTATTGTAATTTGACTAATAACTGATACATGTAATAATATTAATACGAATTTAAAAAAAAAATCAATTTTAGAGCATTGTGTGTGTGTGTATGTGTGCTGTTTTTTTTGTTTTAAAAAACAAAAAGTTATTTACTAAAATAATATTATTAATGAATGTCTGCTCAAGTAAGTAATCGTACTTTGAGCTAAAACATAACATGTTTTTTTTTGTGTAAGGGAAAAAAAATTTTAAAGCATTAAATCTAATAAATTATAATTATTATAGCTTTCGATAATAATGACATGACTGTCGGTGTTAGTACAGATATAAGATGAGCTACATTTTCAAGTTTTAAAAGAAGAAGAATGTTAGGAGAACATTGAGGAGACTCAACTTTAAATTATTTGAAAAGTTGATTGTTTTTAAAACACAGATGAATTTGATACAATCCTCTCTTTGATACTGATATACTGATACTGATATCATAATGATACTACCAATGTTAAGGATTATATGATTTCTAAGTTAACCAACACAATATAATTATATACTTTAAGTCCTAATCAATAATATCATATTTATAAAGTAATAATAATACATAGAATATACCAGCAAATTCATGGTGACAGAATTATAAACAATGTCATCGCTTGACATTGTTCATAATCAAACGAACAAAGAAAGCTGTTTAGCATATTATCCCCCCGTGACAGTTATTACTGCAGTACATATAAATATATAACTTACGAGTCGCATATTAGTAAGTTTTGTTAGATTCATTTTTTGTTTTTGTTTTTGTAAGTAGTGTATGGTAAAGCAATAGAGCCAGGCATTAGTTGAGTTAAATGTCGCCACGACAAAACAGAAGACAACATTTTTTCAAGATATAAAAAAATACTGTTATCAAGTGAAACGATATAGAAAGACTTTTGATGAATGATAAATTAATAACCTGGACTCATTTCAAAATAAAATTGTTTCCAATCGTCCAACCAAACTGTTGCGACTCGCGCAGTGTTATGTAGGATTATTTTTGAGACTCCTCCTGGAAATGTGTACGGCGATTTATCTCTGAAAACGTGTCCCACATGGGAGCAAGTAGCAATTTTCAATATTCCACCACATTGCCAAACCTAGAATTTTGCAATTTTTTGTTGAAAAAAAAAAATTTTGAAAATGGCACAGTTAAAAAAAATAAAATTAGTTTACATGAATTTTTTGAAAACATCTATGCTGGAATACTGCTCATACCAACGAGTAGGTACTTAAATTGATTATTAATAGGAACGACTTATTTGGTAATACGAGATTTATCTATCTACATATCATCTTCCTATTTATGATCAATACAAAATCTACTTTAAAATTCTAGCAAACAAAATATAAAATCTTGTGTAATGAAATACATGTTGTAAATAAAATGGGGATACATCCTAGTCTAATTACTAATAATTAGACTAGGTATCTATTAATTAATAATTGCATGTACACATATTATATTGTTGTTGTGTAAAAAATTGAATCAAATTGAAAGTCTGTAGATATGTACTTACGCATAAATAATTGTCGTGTTGTTTTAAAAATATAATGTTCGAGATTTTTCAGACCTTGGGACAATGGAAAATGAGAGACACAAAATACAAATTTTTAAATACGATTACTATTACAGGTTAATAAAAAATAATCAAATAAAAAATTCTAGAGCTCAAATCTGAGCTCCAACATCAATCTATCAAGGTCCAAAAAATCTCATCTTAACGATGATAATGTTTATGATATTAATATTGGCTAAAATTTAATAGAATTTTACTACAAATAGTTGAATAATTATTTATATACAGTCTCAGGAAATTATAGTTACGTTTTCACTACTCTGTAATGGCAAATCTTTCGTGTAGTAATTAATTACTACGGGTAAGTTAAATAATCAAAATTGAATTAATCAATTGCTAAGAGTTGCGTAAAGTAGTACAATAATTTCCGGAGCATGTATAAAAAATAATCTTATTTGTTGCATCGGGATATCTTGTACAATAAGTACTTGAAATCACCCGGAATAAAACTAGGTACTTACTCGAAATGACATTTCAAGGTTCTCTCCTCCCCTGAAATCAGATTAAGAATAAAGTTAACAACAGCCATACAGGTGTAATAAAATAATTTGAATTTGTTTGTCCATAAAAATGAGAAAACAATTATTACTACGTACCAAATATCCATTCCGGTATCGTATGAGCCGAGGTCATAAAAGTATGTCTATAGAATAAACGAATGACATTATAGTTAAACACACATTGTAAAATTTTAAAAAATTTTAAAAATTAAAAATTATAATAGCCGATAGTCCCAACTTACGCGGTCAATGGAGAAAAGTCCTCCTGTCATCATCATCATGGCAGATAAACAAAAAAACAGTAATTATTTAGATCGTGTAACTCAATAGACAACAAAAAAATGGACACAGTGAGAACTATTGGAAACATCAGCCAATGACTTTAGTTTCATTTTACCTGCCATGGTGGGTGTCAGCAAGGGCAGAGTCCTGTCTCCATTTCTTCTTTCCATTTCACGTTGCGGAACTCGGTACCTGTGCAAAAAAATGTAGGTTAAAGAGTGGGTACATTTTTACAAAATTATTAGTTACCAATTATTTCTAATTTATATATTCCAGTGAAAGAATAAAAGTTATTATGTACTAGATCATACGAACAAATTTCAACAAAATCTAAAAAAATAGTTTAACAAAGCTTTTGCTTACCAGCGAAAATTAAGCTTCCAATTGAATCCACCCCAAGTTAAATCACTTGCAGTGCTAAATAAATTTTAAATGAAGAAACCAAATTATTTAAAATTCATGAATTGAATGTATTTATAATTGAAATGAAGAAATTGATGGTGAATCTACTTACACATATTCAAAATTATTATCAGAAATAACATCAATGATAGGGCACACGACTGACTTTCTGTCTTGGGCAATTTCACTTAACAGTGGCTCTAACCACCCTTCTGTGCACTCACAATGTGCATCTAGGAATGTAAGTACTGAACCCTACAAGTATCCATAGATTATTTATTAAGGGTAATCAATAGAGCAAAAAAATTCAAGAGGAATGAGATTCTAACCTTGGCATGTTTGGCACCTAAAAGCCTGGCTCTAATGAGTCCAGATCTTTTTCCAGTCCGTAAAACTCTGACAGATACGGGAAGACGCTCGACATATTCTTCTAATTGTTTCCCCAAAAAGTCTCTTTCCTATGAATAAAGAGGTATGAATTAGTTTTACAAATTATTAAGAATTCTCTCCTATACTTATGAATGCTTATTTGTTAAATAAAAGTTACGCATGAATAATAATGCCCAAAAATATCAAACTTACGGAAGCATCATCGACTAAGATAATCTCTTTTATAAGTGGACGCGGAGAACGGTTTATAACAGAATCTAGAATGTTTAAAACGAAATGAATGTTATCAGATGTTATTGTAGGTACATAAAAGTTTTACGATTATTAAAGAGCGAGCCTGTTTCGAGGCTACTAAATTGACTACTCATTGAGTACATAAAAGTTTTCAAATAAAAGTTCTTGTACTTACGAACTGTTCTTAAAAGTGTTGTCCAGGCTTCATTATGGAAAACTATAATTATTGATGTGTCAGGAAGATACCTCGGATATGACTTGGATTTGCAACTAAAAACAACAAATAAGACATAATGTTATAATATGCAAAGTATGCAATAATTGACTAAGTACTTGTACAATACTTTTATCGCAAAATATACATTCCTCTACTATCAAATTATGTATCTGAGATACAATCTTACCCACTGAGGCGAACGTCAGGTAGTGACCTGTTTAAACTAATGGCATCCGAGGCGAGAACATTAAACTGATTTACTTTGAACTTATCAGCAACCAGCCTTTCAACTACAATTCAGAATAAAACGAGGGAAAATGAATTAAAATAAAGAATTTGACAAATATTTGACCAATCAAAAAAATCTGAACAAAATAGTTTACCTGCAGCTGGTAGTTTAACAGGTTTTCCCATTTCTCCCGGAGATCCAGGATTTGCTGGAACTGCCTGAACTTCTTCCCATAAATGTAACTTACTCTTTGGATATGTGGTTAAGTCTACCTGTTAAGACAATATCAAGAAAACAAAAGTGAGTATACAAACATGATTATTGATTACAGCACACTTAATAAAAGACAGTTTTTTTGTTGTTGCAAGCATCTCTCTTACATGATGATTATTTTTTTCAGCCTCATCTTCGTCATGATGGCCATTGATAGTTTCAATACGATTATCATTATTGTTACTATGCACTAAAGAATCGGCTGACGGTCCTTTGCTGCAAATTATACAAAAATCATATGTTACTTTTAGTATTGAAGTACAAAAGGAAAGTTGATCAAACAAGTAGAAATTTCAATCTGTCAAAATAAATGTTATTACCTATCAATTGCTCCAGAGCAGCCGGTGACTCCACAATCGGTGTAATAAATAAGGAGCACCACATCGATAAGGAACCAAATTAGTGACGTTACCAATATAATTTTACATGTTTGCATTCTCACTCTCATTTTCACCATAATATTAATTATACTTAGACGTGTTAAATGACTAAAAGTGCTTTAATGCTGATAATAATGTATTCTTCTTCTAGTCATATTCTCAATATGTTATAATTATTCTTCTACCAACTATCTACCTAGTTTGATTGAATTAATTTTACATGTCTGTCATTCTGTGCGATTGTATAGACAAACCGGTGACTTGATAAACTCTTTTATAATAATTTAAATTATTGTCTATTAGCTCTCAAAATAAAATATTTTGTTGTGATGTTGTAATATAATATAAATTTTCTTTACAATCTTGAAAAACACTATTTCTTTTCAATCTAAAGTAAAAGTAAAATTACGACAACAATAAATTATTTAGACAAGAAAGTCTCGAGAACCAAATGATTGACATTGTATACACATTATATTGTAAACTGGTAATCAAACTATTCTCTTTCACCCTGTTCTTGAACATTCAATAATTAAAGTTTTAGTACAATGTCTGGGTAACAACAACAACATGATAATATTAAGCCCAGACCATGTTTTAGAAGCCTATCATACAAATTTAATTAACTTAATTGATAGTAAGAGACAAATTACAGATGACATGGAACTTTGACATTCTGATCCCGCGCCGTCAATTCCGTCAAATCTTTAACTAATTCACTTTATAAATTTAATTTGTCTAAAAATTTAAATTAAAAACCGGAACAACACAAATCCAGATGAGATGATGATTGTAAATTTGAGATGTAGTTGATTTTCCAAATATCACAGTTTGGATGTAGACAGATATGTTAATAGAGAGTTAATTGATATTTAAAGGGTTATGATTAATGATAATGTTACAAAAAATTGACAATATTTAGCAGAAGAGAACGGAACAAGATGGTTAAAAGAGTTCACCCCCCTTCAACATAGAAAAACTAAGACTGCTCTCCGTCAGTAGGCGCTACATCCAAAGTTCGATCCAAAAAATTAGCAAAAAGTAAAAAGTCTCCCTTGATGAGGTCAACTCTTGACTCTGGGGGTACTTGATCAACACACTAAAGAGAGACTTGTTCAGAGCTCCCAACAAAAAGACTGAACAAAAAAAAAATTAACCACAGTTAGTATGAAATGTCCTAAATATAATTTCACACAGTTAATTTTCAATGACAATGGACTTGTCAAGCCCTATTAAAATACCTCTGTTATAATGTTATACGATGAAAATAGTTTGTATGACGCATTTTTTATTACATGTCTCTCTCCAAATACATATTTAAAAAATTAACTGTAACACCTGCTCCAGATGGCAAAACCATTTCTTATAAAAGTTTATAAAATATCGAGGCTGATGATGATCATGTGTACTTGTACAACACATATAAATCATACCAAGGATTGAACTTTTGTCAACCAGTTCTTATTATGTACTCATCATAACATTTCTTGTGTCAAGTACATACATACAATTCCATGCTATACTAGCCCAAGAGTGGAATTCCATAAAAAATCCAAATTAATCCATGGGGAACATTGATTACAATAAGCGAGACTCTCAAACACACTCTGCACTCTGTCCATGTCATTTATTATAAGTCTACCTGTGTAATTTTTATATAACAGAAATATATTTATTTGATTAATGTCGAGTCATTCACTTTTTTTTTCATCATGTTCATGCTAGTGATGAGGGACAATCTAACGAGACTAACTAAAAAAATCTATTATATATTACCTGTCATAAAATACACAAAATCCTCTGCCTGTAGACCATAAGGACGTTGATACCTCTCCTCATTATTTTTATTCATAAAAAAAATATAATATTTTTGTATAGAATACTTGGAGGACGTCACTGACTACTCGTTTCTCTTTCTATAATGATGGTCCAATTTACAAGGTCCAGTTTTAACATCCAATGACCATGTAACACAATACCACACACTTTTTACATTTCATAGTATGATATTTCTTTTTATAAAAAGGATGACTTTAACATCAATAATCAAATAATTTGTTCACAATTTTCCCATTATTATTGTACCTGCAAAATCAACTATTAAAGTATGACGTAAGGGTATATAATGTATGTATAAGTGTAAAGCATAAATAAATGTTTTTATACAGATTAATCCTATGATTACTATTTTTATTCTTTCATAATTCTTGTGTTGTATTACATGTGTAAGAAGTACCTGTAAGGATTCCAAGGCTAAATCACATGCATTTAAATGCTATGTGCTTTTTTTAGTTGCCGTGTTATGTATTTACTACACACAGTTGTACTAATATATTTTTGTACTTTTATATTTTCTCATCCGTATAGTTCGATATGAAAGTGAACAAATGGTGACATTGTCTACTATAGTTAAATTTAAATTTAATGCACTACTGCTCAGTGCTCACTTGTAATACATTTACAGCATATTCTGAGTCTTCTTCCCTCTACGCGCTTCGTTAAGTTTTAGAGTCACTAGCTTCGTAGAATTCATTCTGCATTGTATTTAATATGTAAGAGAGAGAGGGGGAGAGATGGCAACAAACTAAATGAGTTTTTATGTAATGATGATGAACATGTTACCCAGTACAGAGAAATGCATGTTATGTTGTTTTATTTTTATTTACCCTATGACCATCTCGTCTATATGACGAGCACAAGATACCACCACTTGCTGTCACTTCTAGAGGTCTACGATCCTCAAGAAGATTTTTTGCTGTCTCTATTTCTTTGAACTTGAATGGCATAGTTTTGCATTATCTCTAATCATTCATTCCACCCACTTTTACAACCAACTTCAACTTGGTATTCACTATTTTACATAACCTTTTACACTCTTCTTACATTGCCCATTCGTAATGTGAACTGCGCGGTTTCAAGTTGATCATTCATTCTTCAAGTTGATCATTGAAAATGGCAAAACATAAAATGTAAAATTGCACTCAGTGAAAAAACTTGATCATGGCCTAAATTTTACTGAAGAATTAATAAAAAAAGTTAATTAAAAACTCAACTTGAATTATTACAATGACATGATTAGTACTTGCCCCAGGCATGGACAAAAAGAGATGAGTCAGGCAGAAATAATTTTCAAAGTGAAATAAATTCACGTCAACTTATAAAAGTTGTGTTGGACTCATGAAAATAATTTATCTTGGGTATTAAAAGTCATGGGAGAACATTTTGTTGGAAAAAAACTGAAAGAAGAAAAAAATAATGAAAAGGCAACATTTTCTCTGTGTAAAGTATGAGTCACATTCCACTAGTCCTCGGCTATAGACGTTTTCAGTATCTTGGCCCCTAGGACTAAAAAAAGTGGATAAAAAGTTGCGATCTCTGAAATTCTGGAGAATATGACAGAAAGTCAATAATCAATATATACAGAATTCCCCTTCAATGTCTTGACCAAAGTTTTCTCTACGAGGAAATTCCAACTCTTAGTAGCTAAACTTTAGTCGTGTACAAATATTGTACAAATGCAAAAAAATTCATGACAAGATTTTCTTGCTCATCTTGTAATGCTCTCTTGGTAGGACATAACGATAGTATTGTACTCTCCATATTGCTTTTTTCATCTATGTAAGCACATTTTGTTTGTCAAGGGTGCATCATGAATTTTTTGTGAGTGTATGTGTATGCTGTATGAGTCATTTAACGAACATTTAATGACAATTGGAGAGTCGGTCCGGGTATTTATTTCATTAGCAGTTAAATAGAATATGACAAAATATAAAAAATTCTATGACTTTTTTTAAAGTTGTAGGCAAACATTTAATTATTTCTGTGAAGGACAACTTTAGTCAAGTAATTTTTATAAGAATCAGTTTAGCACCTCTTCTAATGACGTAGAACAAAGTAAATGTACATTTCATATATATAGAGACATTATTAGCCGAAATCTTCCTCAGTCAATTCATCCTCGTCCAGTAGACATTTACAAGATACTCTTAAAATCTTTTCATAAAGGTCAAAATGTCATCTTTTTCCAATTTTATTCTCGTTCTTTGTGTAATTTCTCCAATTCTTGCTCAGAAATATTGTCAATTCAATGGCCCACAAGAACTGGACACTTTACAAGGATTTAATTTCATTCAAAATGTTGGTTCTGGAAATAATTGTCTCAAGTTAAATTGGTTTGGAGCTTCCTACACAGTCCCCATGACTCTTGACAATTGTCAATGGAAGTGAGTGTCTTTTATGTTTAATTGGCATTTAATTTTTTGAAAATAATACTGATTTAATTAATTATAGTTCACCAGGACGTTCAAATGATCAACATTTTTTGGTCAAAAATAGCAACGGAGGGTTTGTTCTGAAACCAATGAAGGAAAATGGAGTTGATCTTTGTATGGCATTGTCTGATGGAGAAAATTTGGCTTCTATCGTCTGTAATCCAAAAAGTGATCAACAAACTTGGATCATCAAGAGAATTAGAGGAGATAGATATCAAATCATTCAAAAATCTTCTGGAAAATGTATTAGAGCATTTTCTAAGGGATTTATCACAGGAGTCAAGACAGATTATTGCAGACAGGGAGATGAATTTCAACACTGGAGAATTTGTACATCTTATTGATTCATTTCTTAAATGAACACTGAATTCAAAGTCCACCGAAACTTAATAGAAAAGCTCCACTAAAGCAAGAAAAAACTCTTACAACTTTAAAATTTAAAGTTTAAAAAATTTCATGTAATTATGATAATAATTTGAATAAACTATTAAAAATATATAAATTATGATTTACGATGCAAAAACTACAACTGCAATTTATTTTATTCTCAATACTGTACACAGTCTGCAATATTCTCATACATTTTAACAAATAACTTTTATGAGTGCTTTTCATGCACACTAACTTTTCAAGAAAACCTGAAAAAAAAACTTGTTTGAAGTTTCCAAATTTGAACATTTTTTATCCTTCTTGTTTTACTTTTTGACACCTTAACATAACTTTGTTTTTTTTCTAAATTTTAACATTATACAGTAACACAATCTACATGAGTGTACACCTGTTAAATTCCTTAATTAGCTCCTCATTCCCATGTTCTAAGTAGACGAGTTTACAACAATTCTTTTTTTTCCTTTCTTGACTTTTCTTGCATTCAAGTCACAGATGGAAGAACCTTGTGTAAAATATTGAGAGTATCTTTTGTGCAAACAAAAGTATTTTCTTACCTTGAGAGATAGACATGATCAACTAAGACTAATGCAAGTTCAACAAAAAAAACCCAAAGTTTCCAACTAAAACAATTTAACAATGTCTACATCTGTGACAAGGAGGAAGAAGTTAATATCATGAAAAGTTAATATTGGACATGGAATTTTATTTATGTTCAATCTGACTACTTGTCTTAGCGTAGGATGGTCTTAAAATTGTCTTTATTTAAAATATAACCTTGTTTCATTTACCATTGTAAACTAACATGGTTCATTAGATTCTATTCAAGATTCTTGAACTCATAGTCTCGTTGTAAAAAGAGAAAAAGAATTGATTTAGTTTTATAAAGACTAAGATGCTCGTTCGAATAAAGCCTATACTTCGCTATAGACTCTTCCCTCAAAAACCCTCTGTGAAAAAGACTAGTAGTCAAAGTGAGGCCATTGGAGATGAGGAGACTTAGTCTTTTATCCAGGACAAACGAAAAAATTAAAAAATTACAAAAAAATAAACCTCCCCAAAATTCTAGAGATAATGTCAGTTAAAAGTGCTTAGTGGGGGGAACTCTTGTTCCTCAACTTTTTTTTTTGCTCTCTCTACACGATTTGTGAAATGCTACATATAACACATCACACTTGAATGACTTTATTTGTTAGCTTTTTTTTCTCTCTTTCTCTCTCCAAAGTTGTTCGTATTATCCATCGGGTCCGTACATTTCTACATGAATAACACAAAAGGGTCACTTAGAGAGTTGAGAGTAAAAGTTTTTTCCCCTTACTCAGAGGAGGAAGGAGAGGAGAGAGAGAGGGAGTAAAGGGAAAAAGTTTTCCCTTTACTTTTACAGATTGATGGGGCTAGAAAATGAGTCCTGATTCAGATTTATCCTCTTATTCCATAACGTACATGTATGTAACCATGTTTTTGGAGAATTCTCCTTTTGTGTTTGGGGTGGATAGAAAATGTTGAAAATAACGGCAAGAGATGAGTCTCCCCATGCTTTCTGTCCAATGACTTTGCGACCAAAACTCAGACACTGGGTGGATCCAGAGGAGTGGCTTTAACGTCCAGGCAGCTTTCCCAATACATTTATCATGACTCTCTCTCTCTCTTTCCCTACCCGAATGTCACCTCTCTCCTACCCGTGTAAAGTCTAAGGCCAAACCAATTTTTTTTTACTTATGAAAGGAAGTTGCGCACCTACGCTTCGAACAGTGAAAGGAGGAAATCAGAAACGGGTAAAACCTCTTAACTCCTAACTCCACCCTGCATATCAAAATCCAAGATCCCATCTTTCTTCTTCTCCCTCTTCCTCCACTTTTTTTTAGCAGGTAGACTAAAAAGATAAAAAAAAGACAAGGGGAAAAGACAAGAGAAAGTACGTATACTGAGATTTTCACTGTCTTTATATCGAAAAGAATAAAGGCGGAGGACAAAAAATGGTGGGGCAAAAGGCCAAAAAGTTTATAATGGCTTTCGATCCATATTATGATCTCATAGTTTTTCTCCTTTTTTTCTTCTTTTTGTAAAACCTAGTCTACAGTCTCATCATGAAACTTGTTTGTAGTTTGTATGGAGTAGAGACTCAATGAATAATTTCAAGGGTATCATAATCAATCATATTTTTCTATTCAAGAATGAGAAATGTTTTCTAAAATTTTATTTCCGTCTCTGTAGTCTCCAGACTCTCTATTTATTATGATGGAGGAGAGAGAAATTCAAAAAATTTGACTAAAGATTGTAAATTCTTGCCTTGTTCATTTTCTTCCCAAAGATTTATTATTTGATTGGTCAGATTCTCTCTCATGTATCTTAGTAGAGACAATTCTATTGTGAATTTTAGAATAAAAGAGAAAATAATGGGGAAAACAAAAATCAGTTTGGAGAGATAGTCTAAAGAAAATTAAAATAGAAGGGGTTCTCTCCCTTTTGAACATAAATCATTTCATTTTTTGGACAATCACTTGACTTTTCAATTCAATGTAATTAATTACATTCTACATGAGTAACATGTCCGTGTGTGGTTTTTTTTTCTTTATGAGGAAATACAGAGGAAATGTGAATTTTCTATTTTCTTCTTTCTCCTCAAACCACTTTCTTTTTCAGTGCACTTACATAATATAAAGTACTATGGATAAGGTTTGCTCGGAATGAGGGGGCGGGTTGGTGAGCATTTCCGATGCAGGCTCTCTATTTTTCTATTGTAAAACAAAAATAAAACTTGTTCTATAATATTTTTAAATTTATACACTTTCTTTTTGCTTTCTCCTTGTATTTTACGAATCAAAAAATGTTTTGAGGAGGAATTCATCAGATTTATATTGATTTCAACTTTTTAACATTATTCTAATCTTGAACATGAATATTTCTTACAAATCAAAATTAACACACATAAGTTACATTAAGTGTCATTAACATTTTGATTGAGTAGTCTTTTTTCAACAACTACAATCAAAACTAGCTGATTTTAGTTTTCATGAAAAATAAAAAGCAATGTAGTAAATTATAGTCTATCGACAGACAGGAAAAAATTCTGTCAAGAAAGCAGAAATATTTGGAAAACTTTGTTGTTGCACAGTTACAAATTAGCATGATACAAGGATCATGGGAATTCAAAAATGAGTGTGTACATTGGAATAAAAAAAATTTGTATCATAATTTTGCCTAGCAAAATAAAATAAAAAGTATTGGAGGTCTCAAGCCTGTCATTGAAGAAAATGGTTTATGATGACAAGGGAGAAAAAGGAAAGTTAGGGACATTGGAGGCACAGTCAACTTTTTCTCTCTCGGTATGAGTTGACAAAAGAGAGTGATGACAAAAGGAAAGTCGTTTTAATGCCTCTGTAGAGCATTATGTAGTAAGATAAATCGTGTAGATAGTATAACAAAGCTCATTCATGGGGAGGAGGGGTGGGGAGGAAATTATGTGCGGACATTTCCTACTGTCCCAAGTGACCAATTCAATTAATTTATCTTGCCATCCACAATCAAAACAAAGAAACGATTAGAATTTAATGCTACAGCCTACCTTATTACATCACCATACATGTTAATATCCTTTATCTCTTGTGTACAAATTCAGTGTCCACATGACTCCCATTCATTCATTCCACTTGATTTGAACCAACTACCCATTTTGTCATTCATCATCATCATTGCACACCATTAAAAGTCATTCAACATTGTTTACATTTTTATATCCACATTCTAATTGACAGAGACACACAATACTTTGTGGTTATATTTAAACCCTTTAGCTTCATATTATGTGAACTCTGATATTTTTCTAGAAATTTCAAATCCTTATAAGAATCTTTTTGAAAAAACAACAAAAAATTTCTAGGCCTAAACAATTTGTTGAAAAGAACAAGGGAGAAGGGAGTTGTACTATAAATATAGTTGTTGATAGTAAATTAGACGACTAAAAATTGTCTTGAATCTCTACATCATTATAGATAGTCCTAAAAACTTTGTTAACAGATAAAAATGTAGAAATTTCTACCCACATAGAGGACGACAGAGAAAGAGAGAGAGAGAAGTACTACTCAAATTTATGCCCCGACAAAGAATAGTCAGGAGAAAAAAGTCGTAAAGTTTAAAGGGAAAACTTGCAAGCTCAACTGAAAGAGCCATAAAATTTCTGTGAAAGTGTGTACATATAAAATATTCTCATGGTACATATCCACACAGTAAAGAAGTATGATAATAGTAAGTACTTGTCATTGTTGTACATGTATCTAGCTTCCAATTCTCTCTCTCTCTCTTCTATAAACTCATAGCTACAAATCATAAATCTCAATTCATGGTGATAATCACATAAAACGAACAAGGCTTTAGTTACTACAACTATACATGTAACATGTTAGTCTAGTTGGTCGTGGATGAAGAAGAAGAAGAAGAAAAAAAGAGAGCTGGAGAATGGAGAGGATGAGACCAAGTCTCCTATTAAATGTATTAAAGTTTGCATTTACGCCAACACAAAACTGCTTCCCTCCATCCATCCATGGTCTCCTACTGTATACAACTGAGAGTAGAGGATGACGACAATGCAATGTAATACTTGGACTATAATATCTAAATAATGTTCGTAATAAAATAACAAACGGATATATTATCGTCTAGAGAACCCTCACGATCTGGATTCTTACACAAGAGTCTTTGCTCCATCATAAATATGCATATTAGTTACTCTTCACTCTTTTCATCCTCCTCCTCCTCACTCTATGAATTCTATTGTCACATTCTAACCGTTGACAATTTTTCTTTTTTTAAAAAAAGAAAAATTGTACATGCAAAATTCCCCGTGGTAGATATTATTATTAATATACACACATGTACATGACTACTCCATAAAGAGAGAGAGAGATGAAGTTTAGTCCCAAAAAAAAGTTTTTATTTCAAGCAGGGAAGCGGATAAAAAAAATGGAGACATTTTACTTACGTGCCTATCTTCTAGTTGACGTGTTTATTGAGTCAAAGAAAAAAATGAGAGCTCGTCCTGCTATGAGTGGTTCCTAGTCTGCCAAGTGTATTATTATGATTGTCAAATTGATGATGATAATAGAGACAATGAAAATAATGTGTAGCATGTAATATAGTGAGAGGTTGCTTTTAGTTGGCCACATCATGGATATAATATGTGTATTGTGTATGTATGTAGGTACATATGTGGAGAAGACAAGAGAAAAGGGACAGAGAATGTAGTAGAGTCTAAGAAATAAGATATTGAGTCAAAACATGAGCCAACAAAATACCCGAAAATCTTTTGTGACCACGTTCCACGTTCTAGAAAGTGTTTTTGTTGAAAGGGACAGGGTGGTGTCACTTCATCAAGGCAGAGAGCAGAAAGAGAGAGAGAAGAGGAAGATAGAAATAATAATAAAGTAGATTCTTATAGTAAAGTCCAATAATAAGACTGTTATACATATAACTTTATATGTATTGTCTATTCATATACATATGAAATTCATGGGGTTGTCTTACTGTGGTTCCTTTTCTATATTTTTTTTCTTCTTTCCTTTATTCTCTCTCTCTCTCTAGTCTAGTCTGTTTTATTCTATCCGACAGTCCTATTCCGACTCTGATCCTGAGTTTTAGTGAAGACTGGAAAGAATGAACAAGGGACAGGAGAGAGGAAAACGCCGACAAGCCAACAGATCGGAGGGGCTTCCTCACTTCCGGAAACAAAATTTCGGGGGGATAGAAAGAGAGAGAGAGTTTTGCTGTGACAAACATGGCTTCATCCGCCGCCGTTACAAACTCTCTTCCCTTCCATGGTCCCTTTTTTTCTCTTTGTAACATGGACACAGAAAGAATTCAATAAAATCCGGACCAAAAATGTTTACATGAGTGCATATTATTGTATTATGTAGTATGCATACAGCTATTACATGCTGCACAAAATGCACTAAAAAAATACATAGAATTCATTTACATAATGGGCAGAGAACTCACAAGTCTATTGAGTCATTAATTTTTTTTACTTGTATGGAGAATATGAATTAAAATTTGAATAAAGTATAGGATTGTGTTTGGGGGGAGGAGGGCATTCCCAATCTGAATTTTGTGCAGGTCAACACATTATATTGTGGAGGACTACACAGAGAGAGGGAGAGAGAGAGATGTGGAGTATAATTATTTTGATGTGACTCTGATATTATTATTTGCCGTCTTATATGGAGGAAGTTTTGTTGTATTGTGGGAAGATGTTTTAGGTATAGTGTAGAAGGGGGGAAATGTGTGTAATAAAAAAATATGTACAGTTGATCGTTTTGATCTGGAGAAAAAAAGGAGTTACTTCCAATGAAAAAGCATTATTCATTCATATAGAGATTTGAGTGGGCATATACAGAATTGGAAGTAGTAGCTAGCAAGTATTTGTATTGGACTCCTATCTTCGTCTCATCATTTGTGTCCGGATCTGATTCATTCACTCATGGAGGAATCTCTCTATCTCTCGTCGTCCGTGCAGACCCTTCCATTATAATTTATTTTATTCTCCTTCAGTTCCGTTTCTCTAATGTTCTCTCTCTTCTCTCAATTTACTCTCAGCCCATTTACTACCAACAATCATTGATTTTCTGAAAGTTTCAACTGAAAGCCAAAATGCCATATAATAATAATTATTATTATTACTGCTCAAATTGCATCTTGTCTTTAATTTATGTAAACGGTGTTCTAGAAATGATTAACTGTTATGTGGTTATTATATTTCCTCAACTTGTACAATAATTCAAATTGGTTGAAAGAGCTATATAACTGCTAACTATTTCTTTATGGTACAAGTATGGTAGATTTTGTCAAATAATTGTAAAAGTAACATTTAATTCATGTTCTCTATTAAAAAAAAGTTGAAAGAGAGAAAGTCCTTAATGAAAAGGCAAGCTAACAAGCGCGGCGTTGGACGCGGCAGGTTCAAAAAATTGTTCAAGAATTTTTTTTTGTGGGAGTGTTCCATTTGGTCAATCTAGGAAAAATAATAGTTAGTGCCTTTATTGTTGACGCATAGAATATAATTAGTAGTGTAGTCAACTCTTTTAGAGTCATAGTCTGAGACAGTATTGTAAGAAAAAAAGGAGATCAATTTTTTATATCAGTATTTAGAATGATTCCTTCCAAAATTTTGTTGTTGATTTGAAAAAGTGCAAATTAAAATTACTTGACTTGAGCATTTTGTGTGTGGGTGAAGAAGAAGAGGACGAGTCATCAAATTAAAAGACACCGGAAGGTTGGGTAAGTAATATATAATTTTTCCATTCATTCATTTCAATTGTAAGTCACCCACAAGTATGAGGGTACATTTGGAAAAAGATTTGCATTCGAGTAATTTGTGTGCCTGTGTCTGGGTTTCTTGGGTGAGTGTGTGTACAAGTTGAGGACTTGAAGAGAGAGAGATAGAATAGGAGATGAGTCAAGTCAAGTGTGGGTGGGAAGCTGCGCGTGAAGATCTTAGGGACTGAATTTTCTGTTGTGATGATGATGTTCTAGTATATCGATTTCTCGGGTTCTCTCCTCGTTTTTACTACAACTTAGACTGGCTACGAATTCGAATCTACCCAACTTTACTACTACGTAACCCTAAGTTCATTCTCTACACTAGAGGTACATGTAAGAACCAAGAACGGATTCTGTCTATCTATCCCATACTCCTTTTTTTGCCCGTGTGTCTTTACAGTTTAATTTAATCAGTTTAATGTGGCAAATCTAATCATTGTTTCACCTTCACTCTCTTATTTGTTTGGTTTCCAATGTAAACAATTATTTTGTCTGTGTACCAGTGCCTTAAACAACAAGATCAAATTCTTCTTTTTTCCTTCTACTTCACACCAATTATTTTCTCTCTCCTCCACCCGTCAATTAAATTGGAATTATTTATCATGTAAAATATTACTACCACTACACTATTTACGCACTACAAAGTTTCACAATTTATTTCTCTCTCAACTCTGGATTTTAAATCAAAGAGAAATTGTACCGGCATCAAACAATATATTATGCTCCACAATCGGTCAGTTATTTTCCTTTTTTTTTGATAATTTTTCTAGTTAAATTGTTTAATTCTTGTCGTATTTAATCTACTTTGATCTATATTTGATTACATTTACTTGACTGGGAATTGTTACCGTGTTGAGAAAGTACATATATCACATTTGAATTCCTTTCCGTCAATTCATAAGTGTACATGTACATGTTGTCTAGAGTAATTCATTTAAACATTCAGATAATTTTTTACATTCTTTTAACTTGTTTAATTACTAAATTGCAGCACTGCAGTCATTTAAAATATTTTAATGATAGTGTACGACTGTACAATTAATATTTGTCGGCATAAATAATACCGTGTTATGTATTTAAGTACATAACTACGTACAACACACGCAAGATTTATAATCAATAATGTAGACAATTATTTTTAAAATGAACAAATTCTTTTAAATCATTTTTTACATGATTTTGTACAGTTTTTTGATGGTTGGTTGTATTGTATTGGAAAGCTAAAATAACCCATCATGGTCATACTAACGGTCTTTAAAATTTTTTTTTATTTACACTGACATGTGTTATTTCCTTTGAGAGAATCGAATTCAATACCACAAGTATGTGATGATTCACGTCATCTTTTTCGGCATTCAATTGCAACGAGTTTTTTTTTGCATTTTTTTCCCAATGTAAGGCAGAGTTAGCCATTCGATATACACTCGTAAAACATAATTTGATATAGGTATTGTTATGTATACATAGGAACATAAGCAATTTTTTTTAATGCTCAGACTCGCCCACATCTGCGTCCGAATCACGTAATATCAAGGGACTGACTTGAAATTTTTGTCCGAATTTTTAGTTGGGGTAATGTTCAGTTGAAGAAATTTATTTTAAAGGATTAATTTGAAGGAAAAGTATCAAGGAACGATGAGTTATCCGGATAATTGTTTGGCAATTCATAATTTACTTATTAGCGAGTACAGTAAGTATATACGTGTATAAAAAGTATGACTGGCTGATCAAAGAACAAGATAATAGATATGTGAGTACACCTAATGTACATGGAGAGTAGAATATTATAGATCTGTGTGTTATTTACTTATAGTGAATGTATTACCTATAAGTATAGTAGTAGAGGTTTTACACTACGCGTGCTTACAAATGCAGTCTATATAATAATAATAATACTGTGTAGTGCATTTTAAAAAAATGAAGATTACATTACAAGTAAAATGGGCGTAGGGGCGTAGGTTTTCTTTCTATATTTCTTGTCTCTTATAGAATTCTCAGTACTGGAGTGAGTACAGTACTAGAGTATCATACATATCATGTCATATGTATGTGTATACTCCGACGAATGAATGTAGGTTTGAGTTTTTTGGTGTGCTTATTTCATTTCATGATTCTTCCTGTGCCAAAATGTGCGTTTGCCTTACGATCTATAGTGAGTTTATCCAAACAACCCCTTTCTTGAAATAGAAATAAATTAAAGTGGCCCACTGAGAGTACACTTTTTTTAGTTAACCGGAAACTAAACTCATCTTTGAGTTTTGCAAATCTGTGTCTATACTCTATAATAATATCTTTTTTTAAAAAAATGTATGTTACATGTATCTTTTATTCTTATTACTGTTTCTTTTTTTGGGGGAAAGTTGTTTCAAATCGTTGATTCAAATTATTTTAAAATGGTGACACATTCAAGTAAATAGCTATACTATTGGTGCCATAGTATTGGTATAGGTATGTGACCTCTATGCAGAGTGTGCAAAAAGGAAAAGTCTTAATTCTTGTTTCTTCTTAATAATTCTATTTTTCCAATATGTTTTACATCATTTCATTGCATGAATTATTATTTAAAATCAACTCATATGTTTGGTTTTTGCCTGAATGTATGATATTGATTTAACATGTGTATAATATGAGTATAGTTTGTCATATTTTTGTAAGAAAGAAAAACTTGTTTTCATGAATTCAATCACCAGGTTCATCAACTACATGGTGTACAAATCGTCTTAAGACAGTATTTGGCATTAAGCCTCATCTCATGTCTAAAAGTAAAAGTTTGCAAACGCACACGGACGTGCGGGTGGCAATGTATATGTGTACCTATTTTTAAATTGAATGCAAATGACTTTTTAGTTTGGTTTCTTTACTACGTTTAATGCATCTACTATGTAACATAATTTATATGTCTAGCAGTCAAGTAGAATATAGACTTAATTTTTTACATGTAAAATTTGTCAATTGTCTGGGGTTCAACGTGTCACAAGTTAATGTATAGGTCAGTTAAGTCATTGTGGTAGACTCGGGTACTCTTGTTTATGTTTAATGATTGTTGAAAACTATTGTACTGAATAGTGCTGATTGATTTATTCATGCTAACTTGGCCTTTGGCCCCCACAACAAATGGCAACAAACATGAATATTTTCAAGTGGCATAAAAAATGTATATAATTACACCTACCTATTAACTTTAAAATGCTGTAAATTTTGACAACTTGTTTAGTATCATAAAGAAAAAGGGAAAATTTCTAGAAGTACCTAAGTGAATTTTATTGGACTGGTCAAATGATCAAAATTCTAAGAATAGTTATTTATGATTTATTCTTACATTATAGTGTACATGAGTTTTTTTTATTATTTGTACATTGCATACTACAATCAAGTTAAATTTTCATGGAAACTGTGTCTTTCTAGTTGTTTGATAAAAAAATATGCATTGATTATCAAAATAAAAGTGACATCATTCTATGCTTACGTGTTAAAATAAACCATTATCTTGAATAAGGAAAATATGGTGAACCACTAGAAAAATTATATAATATTTTTGTGACAAAGGTTAGTATAGAGTGCAGACATTTAAAGCCATAAATAAAATGAGTGCTATATATAATTTTATAGAGGTATATATATAGCGCAGTTTGAAAATAAGTTTCGTTTCTTTCCTACGATTTGATCGATTTAATAAAAAGATTTTTTTCTTCATTCTTTCAGTATGTGGATAGAGCACTAGAGTGTACTATGTCATATATTGGTGACTAGTTTTTTTTATAGCAATGAGTTACGACGGTCCTTATCTTTAAAGGTGTATGTATTTAAACGTATATTTTGTGGATCTGGATAATTTCAAACTGTGACTTTGGATCAAGCATTTGTTTACTGTAGACTGTGTGTAAGATTGGAAGGATTGTATTGAGTGCAGATGTCATTTCATGTTTTCTTACGTGAAAAGTTCACGAGGTAAATCTATGTGTGTGTGTGTGTGTTTGTAATTCGCATTTAAAAGTCAGTTGTCAAAATCTAAAATGTACATGCTGAGATCCGGATAAATTCGTATAAACTTGACAGGTTTCTTTTGATTTGAAATGTCAGTGGTAGTAGGAGTAGACAAAAATTATTTGATGACATGTGCATGCAGGTATCATTACTTTTGGCTACAGTTTTTTTGGTGATTATGAAAGTAACAGTACATAGGGATATATTATGAATACTCAACATGTGTAGACATTGGATAGAAAAATGTTTAGTACATATGTTTCGGTAGGTAAGGTTGTAGTATTAAATTGATAGAATATTTACATAACAATTTTATCCTTGGTTATATATGAGGCCTTGTACAGAAAAGTCATAGTTAGTATTTCTCTACCTTAATATATTATATTCTGACAGTGTCTTTGAATCGATGAGTAAAAGTATACAGATGTACATATTATTTATAATGTATAGTCACAAAAAATATATCTTACAGGAGGTGTACATTATCAAGTTGATGTATGCTATAGTAGGTATGTATAATATGTGACAAATGATGATCATAATTTAACGATATTTGTTAGATTTAAATACTGTGGAGGATATTTAAGAGTACCTATATATACTGTACCACCGAGTGTATTTTGTTCAAATTTCTTGGTACATATACTCATTATATAGAGTAGACATTTGGTGAAGAGAGTCCTGTAATAATAACTGAAACTAAAGCAGATTTAGGAAGTGAGTTTATCTATTTTTAGAAGTTTAGAAGTTTTCTCCGAGTGTCCCATCCAGTTTACAGGGTTTAGGTAAGCAGAGTCAAAGCCAACTTTCTTGGGGTTTTAGCCTTTCATTTTGTACAAGATCGAATTCTATATAACGGATTATATTATGCATACGCTATACTCTACTTCATTATGTTTACATATTGTTACACTGACATCTTAGTATTTGAAAACTTTGTATGCTTATATATTTTTATACATTACATACAAACCGTGCGTGAATAGGTCTACTAACATGTGTGTATAGCATGTTTATGGAAGACCTTAGATAGATTTTGAACATGAAGCAGTTTAAACATTAACTAAAATCTGTGTAAGAACATAGAACACGTTCATGAAAATACTTTGGTCCATATATTTTAGTTTTAGTTATTTGTAATACGAGCAAAACTCGATGGAGCATTCACTTCACCTATATTAGTCCACAATGCTACAAAGTGCATGTACATGTAAAGTATTTTTTTCTTCTTTTTCGTCGTCGTCTTCTTCCTTTCTAGTGTATAGTCATCTAGAGTCCTCTCCTTCTCATCATGATGTTGATTATAATAGGTAGGGATGAATGTAGGTGGTTGGGTGAAACATGTGCATTTAATAAAGCGTTACATTCCATGTAGTTTACATTGATAGTGTAAAGCTACTTACGTGAGAAATGTGTATAATAGAAGGGTTTTTTCATCCTGAAATGAAAATACAAGTATGATACCTACCTCAGTCTTCGAGCCATGAAGATGTACAGTGTAATTGGCTCAAGAATACTACAATCCAAAAAATATATCCGCCTCCACCCGGTAAAAACTCTCGAGTCTTGTTTCATTCGGAGGGATGTGTAAGCGTGTCTTTTCTCTTGTCTTGTCTTTTAGAGAGTGAGAGAGGGATCCTATGGTGTGAAGAAGTAGCTCATATTATCATACAAAATATAAAAAAGTGACAGTACTTACTCTCTACAATATAGGCTTATATACCAATGCCTGTACATCAGAGCTCAAAAGTCGAGAGGACATGATAAATGAATGAAAACTCATTCTGACCCTCGACTTGACTGTTCTTCAGGGTTTAATATATGATGATAACACTGTACACTACACTCATATTCAGTGAGTCAGTATAAGGATATTCATGTTTCGTGGTAGTAGGTAAAAGTACAACTATAATAATACTATAAACATTTACGGTAGAGCGTAGGATGTTTATGGGATGTACATATCCCATCATCAATCTATGCATGTCATATGCATACTATGAGATGAATCCCAGACCTCTGTATAAGCTTCTTATTACTCGTAAGATTTGTGTGTGTGTGTGATCATTGATGAGCTATTTTCTTACATGATATTTTAAGTATACATATCTGTACATTTTAACGAGCCTAAATGAACAGGGTTTCCTCTTCTAATTGTGTCGTTATTCTTTTTTATTTTTGATACATTCATGTAATTCTCTAACATGCTACATATTCAGATTTAGATGTATGTAAGTAAGAGAATGTAAATAATTTCCAACATGTCCAGTCTAACCTATTATTATTGAGGCGTACGTCACTCTGTCAATTAAGGGTACACACATTGTAAATTTGATTCATATCTTATAATGGCTTATACAAGAAGGAAAGGTTCCAAGGAAGAGATTGATGTGGAAAGAGTTAAGATCTGTTGTACTTTAATCCTTTGCTGTCCAATCTTAATAGTTATTTACTATTTTGTATCTGTACACTGTACATACAATCAATTAATCAATTTTAATACTAAAAAAAATCATAATGTAATTAATACATCTGAGGAATTTGTGATTATTATATAATGCATTGCTTATAAAATATTAAATGTTTTCTCTCTCTCCCTCTTGACTCTCCCTTTCTTGACGATGAGAAAGTGTGATGATACCATTAGGAAGATTTTTTTTTAATGTTTACAAAAATGATGGTAAGAGCATCTGGTGTAGTTTTGCGATTTTGTATGTGTATAATCATTTATTACGGTAAAAAACTCTCAAAAACTCTTGTATCAAATTAACATTACACATGCTTTTGCAAGTTGTGTTCAAGCACATGTCTCCTTTACTGTGTGTAGCTAGTGTTGCTGAACTGTAGAATTTCATGGCATGCCCATATCCTAACTTTTGGTAATAACTGAAGAGCATGAAGTATAACTTCACAACCTACTTGCATTATCTCTGTATGCAGTATAAAGACACTAGAGAGAGAGAGAGAGAGAAACAATGATGTAAAAACTTGTGTACAGATGCATACCTTCCTTGTAATCTCCAGTGTGTGTGGGAGTCATATAGTTATATTTTGTCTTGTGTTTTTGCTACCTTTCCTGTAATTGTACTTATTAAATACCTATAGATTCTAAGATATTAAACATGGTATATAGGACGCCTACTTATAAACCTTCTTTTGTATTATGATGATAAAGGAAAAGTGACAATATCCAGTTTTGATTCTCTCTCCTCTGATGCATCTTCTAACTGGTTACGAGTGTGTGAGTGCGTACTATACATCAAGGTGCGTAGACATCTTTTAACCATGAATGAAGTGCAGTATGTAAGGAGGAAAAAATAATTATTTAATATACAATACAATACAATGTGACGTACACATAAGAACTTCTTATTAAGAGAAGTTCAGCATGTATTAAAATTCCGCCAAGAAAAGGTGTAGGTAGATGTATGATGAGTTTGCTGTGTAGATGATTTCATTGAATGGAATTTGAAAGTACGAAATGTTTCAAAAAAAAATTCTTGGTTACCTAGACAGACGTGATTTGAGGCTCCTTTCTGAGTAATCGAGTGAGCTCACCCATGTGTTTGTGAATATACTTCGACATTTAGTCAAATTTTCATATATCTCTATAGGATTTTATTTTAACTTGTAAGATTTTAAAATTGAGAAACTATATTATGTGAGTGCTAAATTCAGGATAAATAGTGTTTTACGGTGCAGCCACTCACTCAGGTACTTGGTGAATTTTACCTATTATTATGTGTTATGTTGTTACAAGGGGACTGGAAGATAAGGTTTTAAGGGAACGCGTGAGATGCATTCTTGTTTTTTTGTGGTTGGTGTCAAGTTTTGAGTAAATAGAGGAATAAATCAGTATCATAGTTTAGCCCTTGTTTGTAATTTAAACACTTTTTTTTGTGGGGAGGAGTGTTTAAATGTGTTGGATTTATTTCATGAGGCGTAAATTTCTAGTAAATGTTAGAATGTTCCAACATTAGAGAAAACTCTTTTATTTTTATACAGACAATATGGTCCTAACATGGAATTTCTATAGGTATAAATATAGGAATTCATTCTGCCAAGGGTGTATTATACGTACTGTCATAGCTAAACTTTGAAATGGGTACGGTAAGGGCAGGGTATATTTCTTGACTAAATCTGTCAATGTAGACATGAGATTAACTTCTATGAGATTGTTGTTGTTGTTTAAATGTGGAACACATGTAGTACATACAGTGAGAGGATTTATGGTTAAAAGTTATGTGTAAAACAATATATATCTGTATATAAAAAAAGTTGGACCAGAGGAGTACAAACAGCATGTCGAGTAATTAAATTAGTAAAAGAATTATGAAGGATTTCTCAAGGCTAGAATACGTAAAAGTAGGCGTAAATAGAATGGAAGAAGACTGGAGAAATTAAAAACTCTGGTCAGGTTTTTTTTCTCTCTCCTCAAGACATTGGATGTTGAAGACTGGATGGGTGCCAGTAAATAAGGTGCAATGAGGTCGATCTAATAATGTAATAGAATTTTGGAGAGTAGAGGAGGAATTGAAGACTTTGACTTTTGTGTTTTGTTCTAGAACTAGGGTTTTCGTAACAATTCATGACCATTTGTGGTAGAGAAAAAGAGGAAAGAAACTCGATGGAGACAGGAGAATAGTGTTTACGCTACAATGAGGGAAAAAAAAGTCAAAGGAAATGTAATGTGAAATGACAGGAGCGTATGCACAAATATTGTCTTTTTGGATATATAGGGGGGATGTGTACACAAAAAGATTGTCTGTGATCTATGTCAGTCGTTGTTGTAAACTTGCCCAGTCATTATCAGTGCTGATCTGTAAAATAGTTACAATATCAATGTCATACATATACAGAAAATATACTGTTCAAGAAGAATAATATTCATTCGGTATATCATATGATTACAACGAGTTTGAAATTTGAATGAAACAGAAAGTGATCGTTTGGTTCAAGTTGAAGAGGTCTTCTCTCTCTCTATACTCTCTACTCTCTGTCTAAAGTCAACGATGAGAGAGGAGGAAAACAAGTGAGGAGTATAGAGAGAGAGCATAACTTGAATTTATGTCAGCGTATTCTTTTCTGGTGATTTACAATTGAGCATTTATACGAGGAAAACTCCATATAAGTGCATGATGCTTAAGACACACTGACTTTGAATGTACACACGTTCATGAGACAGAGAATTCATGAGATGGAATGGCTGTTGCCGGTTGATTGGAAGTGAGTTGTGTTTTCATTATACAAATTGGACTTGGACTAGGATGAGAAAAAGATCTCCAAGTTAACTCTGCTGCCTGCTCCCTTGTAACGTTTTTCCCCGGGAACCTAACTGAATTAAGACTTGGAGCGATGACACTAACGAAAAGATATCTTTACATAGAGCTCAGTCTTAATTTAATTGATTGATATGGGGATACTAAGCACAGGGTATAACGTTCCGTTAACTTGCCAAAGCTCTCATATGTATGAAAAGAGTTCAATGCTTCTGTATTATTTTTGACCAGTTTGCCAACAAGAGACATGTATGTATTATATAATGTAATAGGTGTGAGTTTGTTTTTAGTGTATCCTAAAATCTATAAAAACTCTATAACATGTGTGTGTGTGTATATATATCTAATGTATGGTTGTAGCACTTAGAGGAAGAGAAGGTTGAGAGGAGTTTTGTTATTGGAAGGAACCATTGCAGCAGTCTTTTGGTCCAGTCAGTAAGCTATGGTAAGTCAAGATGAACTTCACTGTATGTAGAGGAAGGATAAAAGAGCAAAATATTGGGTCTTCCTTGTATAATACATGTGTGTGTGTGTATGTACACCATGTGTAAAGTTTTGGAGGGTAGCATAGGAAATAGAGGGGGAATGGATGCTCCTATATGGGTAACTTGTATTCGTATTGAGCATTGAGTAATGGCATGGTAATGGTCTGTGTTAGGGAACGCAAAAGGCTTTGTTGTGTTTGTTTTTCTGTGAGCCGAAAGCCAGAAACGGGTCGTCGTCGGGTGCGGGCGTGTCGTCGGGTGTGAGAGGAAACTTTTCCATTTCTGAATGGGAAATCTGATGATGGAGATGCGGCGTTGAGAGGAGGAGGAGAGGGAGTCAAGTCAGTAGTAGTAGGATGGCATTTGAAATCGATGCAGATTAGATTATATTGAGTAATTGAAGGGAAGATAAGTGCATGAAGGCATGGAATACGTTCAGATTTAAATGTTAAATTGGGAACTTGAGAAGGAAACCACTTGGAAAAATATTCATGGGACAAATTTAAAATGTGCCTTTTTAAATTCTGAGGGGAGAGGGAGAGAACGAGTGAAAGATCTACCCCCATGTTATATTACTTGTAAAATAATTTTATTGTCATTTTGAAATCATGAGATGAGCTTTTCAAAAAAAAAACTACGGCAAGAGGGACTAGGGAGAGAGTAAAGAGATGTGAATGAACCCACTTAGAATTTTTGTTATACTACAAATAATGACACTGAATATTATTCATCTCTGAGCAATAGTTGAGCTTGTTACAGTCTCAACTTTGTAAAGTACACATTTCACTCTACAGTCATCACCTCATTTTTCCACATGGTGGTAACTTCCTTATAGGTGAGATAGATGAGACAAAAAGCTGAAAATTTATTCAATTTATTTTCTACCAAGATGTTGATGCAAATAGGAATTGGGATACCTACTCTACTAGGTAACATAATATGTATTTCGCTCTATGTAATATCTCTTTGTCTACAGTTTAATGGTGCATAGATTGTCGGTTGTGATAATCAATTGTCAATATCAGCAATAAGTTCAAAAACTAGGATTCGATTCACTCTGAGATAATATAAGAATGAGAGTTGAGATATTGTATTAATATGATAATATGGGTGTATGCTATACAATGCATAGAGAGGAGAGAAAAAAAAGTTTTATGTACTTTTTGTTCTTGATGTAGAATTACCCTTATGAGTAGCAAGTTGTATTGTACCCAGTTCCACATTTTATACCTAATATAAATATGAGTAGGATTTTACTTAGAAAAATATCTACAATTTTGTGTATGTACACTCTTCTCTCTCTCTCTTGAAAACTTATCTCTCTTCTTCTCATAGAGAGGGGAGCATAAGATTTTGATTTAAGTAGAGAGATGAGGAACGCGTGGGGTGTAGAGAGTTAAAGCAAACTGGATAAAGTAGTAGGTTCGTTTTGTTGGGAATCTAAAAGGAAGAGAGAGAGAGAGAGAGAGAGACTAGTTTGGTGTTGGGACAAGTGGTGTATGTTGTACATACATACATGTAGGGAGACAGAGAGAGAGTGGAGAGATATGAAATGATATTGTGATATGGAAGCTGTAAAAGCATTTTGTCAGCGGAAAGGGAAAGAATAGCAATTTTTTTGTCGGATGAAGAAAGATTCTTCCCTCCATTTATCTTTTTTGCCGAACTCAACTTAACTTTGAGCTAAAATTTCTGTCATGTTATAAAGTGAGTGGTCCTAGGTACTTACTAAACCATGGAACAAAGTATGTCTGCATTCATCTCTATACAACATTGTGCCGACATGGTGAGCTTTTTTTTCCATGCTACCTTGTATAGATAACATGAAATGTACATATTTGATAGACAATTTTTTTGAGACCTGGGAATTGTGAACCAGACTATTGATTTTTGTGGATTGTGACTTTTTTTTTATTTAAAAAAGAGTAGTTAGAATCAAAGTTTTTTTTACAGTTATATCTTTGTTTTTAAATAAATTTACCGGAGGAGAACATGACTTTAAAAGTAAAAAAGTGGAGGTACATTAAAATTTTATTGTCAGAATGGAGGCCGGCGATATTTCTATTAGGATTTTTATTCCATTTTTTGACCTCGAGGGGTCAAAGGACATGAGACATGAAAAATCATGAAGGAGTACATGAGTAAGTTTTTTTACAATTTTTTAGAAAAAATGTTGACTAGAAGATCTGACCCTGTTCCCAAAATAATTTTTTTCTTAATTTTAACTAGTTTTTAGAAAGAATTAAATTGTGCAAAAAAACGATCTTTCATAGTAATTTATTTGCGTGTACAGCAACATACCTACCTATTTTTATCTGAGGATGAGTATACTTTAAGTTTCACATAATATAAAAATACGCTGACGTTCCTTCCTACCCTTTAAAAAAGTCAAATTTGGGCTATGCACTTCCACGGAATATACAAGATAGATGTGGATATGAGCCATTGAGTATGTTCTATGTGTGTGTATTATTATCATCAATCGAGTCTCTATTATGTATGTCTAGGGATGGACCATATATGGATAACGGAAAATAATAAAAGATCAATGGATAGATACAGATGATATTATTTATTGTCTGGCCTTCTTCTTCTTCTTGCCTCCAAAAAGTAAATGGGGGTCTCCCTCTCTCCCTCGCTCTTTTTTTTTGGTTTTTTCTCTTGGTTATATAGTCAACCCTACTCTTTGGTTATCTTTCTTTCAGAGAGTTGTATGTTGAGAAGATGAATATTTGGATCTATTTATCAGACATTGATATTTTCATGTATTATTATATTACAGTATGCTAAAAGTTTTACTATGAACAGTCTACAGCACGACTTTTAATTTTGCATGGGATACTTCCACATACAATTCAATCTTTTGGTTCCATTTTTATTCTTTCTTGTCTATGGTCGACCAGTGAATTGATCCGTCTTTTAATTTGGATCCACAGTACTCAATTACATGGTTGTAAGGGCATAATGTAAATTATTTTACTACTCTTTATATTTTATTGGTAACATTCTTTTGTTTGGAAAATGGTTTTACTACTGACAATTTCTCAAGTCAAATTACTCAAACTTTGTATACATATAGTCTTTGTCATATAATATAGGGTGCGTTAAATTAATTTTTATTTCTCAAGTCAGTCAAGTTAATAAGCAGGACTACTTTGAGATGGAATTGTATAAATTGATGCATGGGGTTTGGTGACAAGTTTTTTTTTATTGAATGACATTGTCAACCATGGTTAACAAGATGAATTCCAATGTACAGGGTGTTCGTTCAGAAAGTCCTATGGGAGTGAATGGAGACTTGGTTTCGCGTAAAATTCCCATGTTAAAATATTAAGAGCAGGTAGTTTTGCCTTTTCGGACGCACAGTC
>JAQIVZ010000375.1:0-73152 GCA_034700945.1 Arrhopalites spinosus
CTACCCGCCAGAGCCTAGGCCAGTAAAGGACCAGCCCCGCTCTGGACCAGCCCCACTCTGGGCTACGACATATATACGTATCTGTAGTCATCCATTTCAACCATTGGATAATAATAACCTTTACATATCTCTCTATGTTACACCTCAAGTTTTATGGTAATTCTGTCTCTTGGTGTATCTGTATCTGTACATATTCGAGGAATGGAGATGGACATTTAAGTGTTCTTATTATGTATGGCCCATGTCGTTATATAGGACAAGTTTATATTTGTGAAGAGTCCAATAAGAACAAGAATGTCCACTTGTTTGTCGGTTTCCGTCCTCCTGAGTAATTGGTCTAAATTAGAACCCTGGCTCCATCATCATCTAGCCTTCATTGTTTTACAAGAAAACTAAACCTCGCAACTCACAATAGTCAACATACATAAAATACACAGGTAGAGCTCCCTTCTTCGGTCTCTCTCTCTTGTATCACTCGTCAGTGTACAGTCCACTACTCTGTCTGTCTGTTATCAGTCTTCCTTCCATGGCTAGACAAGCCCAGTAGTTCCCAAAAAAAAAGTTTATACCTGTTATCTATGCACATTATTTCTTGAAATGTCCATTTTCTCTTTTCTTTTTCTTGTGCACTTTGTCTTCATATTGAGTCTACTTATTACCTTGTAATTTCCTTTTTTCGAGTAACTAGAAATTACATCAGAATTCTCTTTCTAATGTATGTACGTTGTACAACATCAAAAAAACATTACCTTTGTTGATTTCTGCATCCGAGTCCTCTCATTTTTTTTTCATTTAAATGTCTCCTCTTTTACATCAGTAGCTGCAAATTTTGGAGAAAACAAGTGAAAATATTTTTTTAAACATAACAAACTTATTTTTTACATGTTTGTATTATTCAAAAAAATATTTGGGTGGACACTGGACATGTGTTGACTCTGCTTGTGGTCTTTAGTGAGACAATGAAGAAAAAAATTTGGGTAGAAAAAAGTCCTCAAAAGTTTATTATTGTAACTTGTAGGTGTATAGAGAGTAGAGAGAATTAGTGAAGCGTAAATTAAACATTATAAAATAATGTAATGTTATTTTATGCATGATATATTAGCCCTTATGCAATACTGGCTATGAGATTGATGTTGAAGCTGCATGCTAAAAAATTCGTAGCACGATAAAATTTAACTGCAATTTTTTCCCCCTCTTTTTATTGCAGTAATAATATAAACGTAGCAATTTAAATGAGTAAGATTTACCTAATGAGCTAATGGTTAGTTTTGTGGGATGAAGATTTGCTTTTAACAATTTACAATTCGCATTATACAATAAAGAGAGAGAGAGACTGGGTGGGTTGATCAGATTGTGGGTTCTATGTTGTACAGAGTACAGATAAAATAAGGTAAACTTGGAAGATGGGCTCATGATGATGAGATAGAGAGTATAGTGTGTTGGGCATGAAAAGAGTTTTTATGTGGCCATTGGATCGTTTGACAATTTATCCACGTTCGAGCCTCATAATTGTGGTAATAATGCATTCTTGTTGGGGCATTAATACCCACCAGGGGAGCGTTAAGATGTGGTTGAAGGAATGCTGACTATCCAATTTCAAGGCAAGACTATGCGAAAAACTCCTCAGGTTAGGTTTCTACTCTCTCTCTCTCGTAACAAACACCAACACTAACCTGTAGATGTAGGATATTTCTTTTTTAAATGACGAGCTTAATACTAAACAGAGACAGTTACAGCAAACTTTTTAAGTTTAGTTTAAGACACAAAACCATAAGGAAAAAAATAAGGAGGATGCCATTGGAACATAAAAGAAGGAAAAAGTGTAGGAAAAATATTTTTCCTGAATTCTTTGTGTGAGTTATGTTAATCATGTCCAGTTTAGTGGAAATCTATCATCCTCCTCTCTCTTTCTATAAAGAGACTCCATGCATTGTTATTTCTTTTTTGCCATGGCCCACGTCTCCTTTTTGACAGTCTTAAAAAGTTGACAGAAAAGAGCACACAGCTCATATTTGGGATGTGGAGGAGGAGGTTTTTCTTTAAATGATGAAAATTTTAGTTGGCCATCATATTAATATTAAATGCAAGAAGAGATTTGGTAAGAAAAAAAAGTATTTTTTGAACAAGCTTGCTGATCATGATGATGATGGTGGTTTGAGGATAAAAGTTGAGTTTTTACCAAAGCAAACAGGAGCAAGAGCAGGAGGGGGAAGAAAAGAGTGGTTGCACCACTTCATTAAATGTTTTTGTGTGAGATTTTTGTGTGCAAAATATATGCAGAGTCATAATATAATGTGGAATTTAAAATGAGACGAAGCAAAATGAATGAATGGGGAGCCCAGGGGAGACACACCCAGCCTTTCTTTCCATTTCTACTTGTCTCTCTCTCTCTCTCATACAAAAACACACATTCCTTCTTTTCAACTCTCAAACCAACTTTACTAGGTAATACAATATTAAGTATATATGGAGAGAGAGAGAGAGAGTCCATGAAAAATTCTACATGTTCTACAATCCCACATGTACATTCGTAGAGGGAGAGAGAGGATCCAGATTCAATTGTTCATCTACTCTACTTTGTCTCATATTCACCTTCTTAAGGAGGCGTAAGTAAAGTAGAAGACTTTTTGTGCGTACACTACTGATATGTACAAACTATATTTAGAAGATGTGCTACATGATGAAGAGGGTCTGGGGGTGTAGTGAATGGATTAAATGTATAAAACTAATTTTTAGACTGGAGATAAATCCTCTTTAAAATATGTACACATTGTTATATCTCTTAGTAATGTAAAATGTAAAAGCTCATGTCGTCCCTTTTACTTGTACAGAGAGAGAGAGAGATTCTCCATTCTTGTCCATAGCCTTAAAGAAGATTCAAGAGCCATTTATCTCTCATTGTTGAATTACATGGCATAGTTACAGTGTACTGTAGTGATGGTTGATGGTGATCCAACAAAAACGGTTGCATTCCTCCGTTTCATCATACAAGTTCATTCATTCATTCAAAAAAGGGATCCAATGGAATCAGTCACTCTGACCCTTCAAAGTCTATTTTCTACCTTCCCTCCTTTTTCCTTCCTTTTTTTTCTCCAGTTTGTCGGTGTGTACTTTTTTCTTAGGCCCTTAATGGGAAATGGTCAGACATTCTATGCTATTTAGCCTAAAGGAATGTGTACTTGGATATATTGTATTTTACTTAAAAATATTTATTTGTATGTACTTATTCTCCACTCCATATTATCCCTCAGTAAGTCACCATCTTCTCTCTTTCCTACCTTTAAAAATCTTGAGGCACCTTCCATCAACATTTTTCTCTTTCAATTCAAAACCTCTCCTCCACTTCCTTCCATCATGCTACTCTGAACATGAATCTCTCTTTGATAGAGAGAGAAATAAGGGATTGAGACTCTACCTTTATCTTGATCCTTGATAAATATTAGCAGAATTATTATTATTAAATATTTTCTCTTCTTTTTTCTTACATTTGACGGATTTGACTTATTTTAAGAATCTGAATTTTTTTAATTTAAATTTGAACACCATAGACGTGGTGATGGATGAAAAAAAGATTATAAATAAATATGTGAAAATTGCTGTACATGTAGAAAATGATCTATGATGGGATTTTTAGCTGTTAATGCTATGGGGGCTAATGGGTTTTGAATGATGTTGGTTTTTTCACAAGTGTTTGTTTTGGTTTTTGTTGATTAGTGTTGGGATCGGACACAAGTGATGGAAGACCTTCAGACACGGAAGATCTTGTGAAGGATGATGCATCGTCTGCAAGTAATCTCCACGGCGCTCATGTGAATGCAGGTTTAGCTACTTCCTCTGCATCTTCTATCCATTCCCATGATCATCACCTTGAGTACAAGCCCAGCGAAGTAAAATTTGAGGTAATGTATTATTTTTTTTATAATTATTTTTTAATGTATTTAAATTATTTCATGAAAATAGTTGGTTTTTGTACAGATATTTACCACCTAAATAAATATTGATTGCATAATCATGAACTAAAATTATTTAATACAAAAAATAAACTGAGACAGAGAGACGAGGAACATAATAATAATTATTAGAATGATTGATTCTGTAGACTGGGAATAAATAACTAGATGGTTGATAAAATTGTACATGATGTAGATTAAATTATTTGTGACATGCATACAAAACAAAGAGCAAAATTATAGTCTAGATCCAGTTCAAGTTTGAAAAAAAAGATTGGCATCTTAAATTATGAGTAGTCAACACTTGATTACTATTCAATGAAAAAAAAATGAGTTGGGTCACCCATGTTCTCAATTGAAAATTTCTACCTTGATTTCCGTATGAAATTACTATCATTTTGTTTCGACGAAATGTAAATACGTACGTATACATAGTCTCTTGATACAAGTAAACTATGGGTGTCAATTGTATTAAAATCTGAGAATTTATTCTTGTGAGTTCTCTAAAATATATACAAAAAATACAAACTTTTTTTGTATTTTGTGTACACTTAAAAAACAGACGAGTACATTGCCCTCCAAATTCTACATGAAAAATCAATCACATGTTCACAATTCTTGAATACATTTTAGCCACAGTTTTACGACTTCTTTTTTTATTACAGAGGAATAATTTGTAGTTTTGTCAAATACATTGTAAACAATTTAAAATTCTACATTTTATATCTCAAATAATCTTGGTTATTTTAACAAAACTCTTTGTCAAATTTTTTTTTCAGTTACTCGTACTTTGAATTAAATTCTTAGAAATAGTTTTTTCTTCAAAAAAATATCTACCGTAAAATAGATAAAATATTTGTACATCAATTCATCAAAGATAAGTTGAATTTGTAATTTAATTCAATTTGTTAAAATCCACTACAAAAAATATCTCTTACTTTTGTATGACATTCAAAGAGCAAAGCAAAATTTTTAAAAATAGATTCTCTTAAACGATGACTAATTAATTAAAATTATATCCTCCACTGTTAGTCAAACTGATTAAAATTGATTTATATATTCAAAAAAAAAGATTATCTCATGAATTAACTTGACTTGAGCCAGTACTATTTTGTTGAATGAGTTTTGATAATTAAAAAAAACAGCTGAATATGATTTGGCATCCTCATGAGAGCCAAGTCTTCATCTTGTACAAAGATTGACATGCAGATGTAAAACCAGAGATAAAAAAAATAGTTGAGGAAGAAGAGTAAAAGCTGGAATACAAATTATATTCTCTATTCAATGTAAATATAGGAGTACAAGGCAAAGGATAAATAGTAGATGATTGACGATGTAAAATTTAAATACTTTTTTTTCCACTATTCAATTTCTACTCTCTTATGTGTTGAAATTTTTACTTGTACAAAAGTAGAAGAAGAGGGAGGCTGGTATCGTTTATCACTTATTATTTAGATTGACAATGAGAAAACTTTGAGGAATTTGTCATTGTAGTAAAAGAGAGTCCCTGTATTCTTAGATTGATGTGGGTATGGGGGTAATTGTTTGCAGGACAGAAATATTTGGTTTGGGCGATGCAATAGAAATAAATGTATGTACACTTTGAATGTATCAGGGGAGAGCTATACATTGTATTGTATTATTATACGTAGTTTGCAGTTGAGACTTAACAATGTTATTTTTTCCAATGGTGGAACAACTTTTCGAGGAAATCATATTACAATAGTCAGAGAGCAACAGAAACAGCTACAATTATATGGCTTCCAAGGATATATGTACCAACATTGAAATTGTAGAAAGAGAGAGAGAGAATGTGTGTAAATGCATGAGCTTGTCGGTACAAGAAGACCAAGTCTGGATTTCTGTGCATCAGAAGAAGGGAGGAAAGCAGAAACCAAGCAGAATAGTAAGTTATAGTTACAGAGAGAGAGAGAGAGAGAGAGAGAGAGAGAAGAAGAAGGAGAAGACGTTAACAACATAGCACATTGAATTTGTTCCTTCGCACTGAAATTGAGGTTCAACCCATCATCCATCTTCGCCATCCTTCTTTACCAGTTTCTCACTTTCCACTGTTGTAGCAGGAGCAAAGAAGAGGAGAATAGAGTTTGGAGTTGCAGGACCTCATAATATGATTATATATATATATATATATATATATATATACATGTGGAGGGTGTACTCACTATAATGTGGAGAGAGAGTGTGTGTATGAATTGAATGGTATAAGGAGAATGTATAGAAAAACATTTAGACTCATCTAGAGATTTTACAGCTTGAAACATGTGTGCTCGTATGTAATAAAAGAGGCCGAATGAAGGGCACCAACATGAAGCAAGCAAGACACATGAAACTTAAACTTATCTTACGGGCCCCACTACTACATCTCTATACTATACTCTCTCTGTATAACTCTACTACCACCAACAGCATCATCATCATCCTCTACAACTTACACCATTTTCCCCCTCTTTTTTACAAGTACAAGTACAATCTTCCAGTTTACTCGAGAAATTTTTTTTTTGGAGAAAAAAAGGGAAAAAAATTACACTGGGATATTGTTGATTACATATATTTATTTGAGGATGACGATGATGATGATTACCTTAGAAAATTCAATGAGATTTGCTTTTTTGCTCAGCTCCATGCAATGCCTTGTAGCGTATTAGAGAAACGAGAAAAATTCTAGGCTTTCTGGCTAATGATAGCTGTAATTATAATAGTAAAGGTGATTCGTCGTCCAAAACTGCAGAAACGTGTAAAAGTCATAAACATAAACGTGAGGGGGATTAGAAGAAGAGTGAGAGAGGTCCACGTTCACCCTATAAAAGTTACAGTATAACAGATTTTATATTATATATAGCCATGTTCTAGTTACCGTCCTTTAAAACATGGAAGATGCATCGTATTCACTTTGCAGTTATCGTCTCAAATTTTTTTTGTGTGTCTTGCCTTTTATTTCATCTTTGTCAGTTGAGACCAACTTGAGTCTGAGTCTGAGTCTATGCGGGCATTAGCTCAAAAGTCTCTCTCTGTGTCTAATGTGGAGCTTAGTGGAGCCTTGTTTTTGTTTTTGACTCTTCCTCCACTTGCACTATGCATTGTGTTGTCAAAATGAGTTTTTTTTATATTGTGCATACTTGTGACGTCCCTTCATTGATGAAGCTCTCTCTCTCTCTCTATACGTTATAAGGATCTCCATCCACATTCAACGCTCGAAGATTCTAGCTCTAGCTTGTCTTATCATCATCTTCATTGCTTTAGCCATTGTCTCTGTCTCCTCATCATATTTTGCTCCATGCCCAATTTTTTTTCTCCAATCTATTAGCTCATTATCCGTGTGCAATAATATGAAGAGAGAGAGACTCCATTTTTTTGTACATATATTAATATAGTAATGGCCCTCATTATTAGTATCAGTGGTTGTCTTGTAAAAGTTAAAAGTTTTTCAAGTGAGGATGGAGGAGTAGGGAGATGGGAAAGGCACTTGAGATTTCTACTCTGGATTTGAATAAGTAAGATGGTCTGTATTTTTTTTGTTGACGACAAATATACTGCACACACACACACACATCTTGGCTGTTTCTTATGATGAAATCAGCATCCCTTGTATATGAAATGTTGCTCTTATTCTTATTCTTGTGGTTAGAGAGTAATAGAGAAGAAGAGTAGAGGTATGCCATGGTTATTGGTTGAGAGAGAAGAAGAAACATTCACTTGATCAGTTTATCACAATGAATCTGATTCATGGTTGTTAGACTCGTGTTAATGCTCCAATGAAGTCCATTTCATACTCTTCAGCTCTTACTCCAAATTGTACTACGAGTTTATCTGTCTAACGTGAAAAGTTTCACCCTATTATAATAGCTATACCATGTACATATAAATAAATTCACAATCTATACAAATATATGTATACTTTTATAAGGTAAGCCATGATTTTGGTTTTGGCTGCTTTGGTTAGCTTTTTTTCTCTCTGAGTCTTCGGTGTAGGGACGGTTGTTAAAGGAATGGATACATAATATTCATGGCAAACAGCAAGGGCAAGTCTGAAGCAGGAGTACGCGTCTTTTAAGATGATCGGTTGAATTTTCGTCTTCTTGTGTTCTTATTCTACTGTTAAAGAAGTAAGAGAGGGATGATGATGGTGCGTAGTTGACGTACATAGCTATACACTTTCGGCTACGCTCTCGCCCTTTATAAACTTTCGGTAAATGAACACACAGGGTACTATGAGTATGTGCGTGTATATTTTAGTGTGGCTATGGGGATTTAGAGGAAGATTTAGAGGGAGCAGCACCTTGCTGAGAATTCAGATAGTTATCAGTCAGGAGAAGTACAAGAGAAGAGGAGGAGGCAGACAAAGTTTGTAAAGAATGACTGAATGAGAGAGAGAGAGAGGGAAGGAAGGAGAGCCGTAGGCTCTCTTCCCTCTTCTTCATCTTTTTCTTCTTGTTTGCTTCGTCTTATTCTCTTTCTGTAGCTCTTCTTTTTTTTTTCTTCTTCTTCTTTATACAAGATACACTTCCTTCAAATCCACATACAAACATCCTTCCTTCTTTTTTCTCCAATGTTTTTTTTTCTCTCTCCTTTCTGCCTCAGTTAGACTGAATTTACTCAACAGATTAAAAATTTCTCAATTCGCTTGGTTAGGGATGAAATTGGAATTAATGGGATGGTAACCACACTGTCAAACTCACAATACTACTAGTACATCAACCATGGGGCAATATCCATGTACAGGGTGATTCTTTTTTTTGTACAGACAGTTTTCAATTCATTACAATTATTTTCATTCCAATTCTTACTCGTACCTGCCAAATTTTCTCAAATTTTGTCATTGACAGGTAGATTTTTTACTCCTAACTCACCCTGTACACCCTGTAAATCTAAGAATAGAGAGAATGCAAAAAAAAGCATTTTTCCATAAAGTCTCATCATGATGATGTGTTTAAGAAAAAAAGGACGTTAGATAATGATGCACAAGAAAAAGAAGAGCCATGCCACGCAGTGTAATCGATTCTATATGACTTTTAGTTAGAGTTCTCTAAGGGGGAAGAAAAGGAGAAGATGTGGATGTCACGCATTGCAGTTACCTCAATGGTTTCACGGACATAAAGAGTCAAATGTGCTAGAAGAGAAAGAGAGAGAGAGAGAGTAGCTGTAGATTATTACGACATTATTTTACATACATGAAAAAGCACACACATCCATTCCATATCCATTCCCTCTTGTCCATGTCCATGTTGTGCTCATCATGTTTGGTATATTTTATGTTGGTGTGTGTATACTATGGGTCATATTAAAAAATATGTCCATCCAATATTTCTACAGACTTTTTTTTTCTTCTTCTTCTTCTTTAATGTAGTGGACCTACATGTTAATTTCATGTTGTTGTGCATATAGCCATGAGCATCGTGATCATGTAGTAATTTCCAAAGAGAATATCCTGTCAAGCATGTGTGTGTGTGCTCCATTATATTATGACGATTCTTGAACGAGTTGTTTCAACAGATAACAAGGCACATCACATAACTACAAAGTATGTATGTTCAATGGTTGAGACTCCAATTCACAACTCCTTATTTGTCTAACTCTAGTTACCATGATAAAAAAAATTCCCTCTCATGTCATGTCATGTCGTAGACGACAGCAGTAAACTACATTTGATACACTTTATTACAACTCCTCTCCCTTTTCATTTTTTGACTTTAAACAATACTGGTTGTTGAAACAAACATTTTGGAGCTTTGTTGTCTATTTCATTCCCCCCCTCTTCCTCCTCCTCCTCACTTATTATAAATTCAAGTTTGGCTTTGTATATTCTACGAGCTGTAGGTAAAATGTGACTTTTGAGGTGAGGGAGAGAGAGGGGATTAAAAATATGAGGAGAAAAAAATAAAATAAATAATAATAATGACAAGTACTCATGGCTTCATGACTCCATGGTCAATAATGAGCTCTCTTGCCTTTTTTTATTCATCCTGAAGGAATCATCCAATAAGAAATATTTGAAGAGATGAAATTCTGCAAAAGTTTCTCAAGTCGACTTCGAGTGTACTGAAAATTTTTTTTTGCCATATTTTATACTTCATTGTGGATATGATTTTTTTTCATGTTCATAAAGTGAGAGGAGTACACAACACAAGTATTCATTATTGAGAGAGAGAGAGAGAGAGAGAGAATGTTATGAGGCGGATGGTTTACACGTAGCATGTTTTTTTTATATTTTTAATAATAATAATATATATATAATGATATTAAATATATAAAAGCTCTAGTTCTTGGGTTTTGGATGCTATTTGAATCGATTGGCTCCATGTGGTCGGCTGTCGGTATTTTTATTAGATGTGCAAGTAGAATAGAGCAAACTTATTTTATGGTTTGCTCTCATCTCTTTATAACTTTTGACGTTCTTTTTTATCTCTGTGAGTCGCTTCGGAGCAAAGCAAAGCTGAGTGGATTGAAAATAACATTGATATGTGTTTTTTTTGTATGTACGAGTGTTAAATGTCAAGAGCCCATTCATTCTTCACGTTCTACGTCTATCATAATTATATATCTGTCTGTGTGTAAGTTATATAGAAATGCACAATAACTTTTTAGTCAATAATATTTTTATACACGCACAGTCAACGGGTGATACGGTGGAGAGAGAGAGAGAGAAATTTATTAGCATTTTAGTCGTAATGTACATGATAGCACTGGGTCTCTCTCTCTCTCTCTCTCTATTACACAAAAAAACAGAATGGAAGGAGAGGGTGTGTTGAGAGATAGAGAGCATTGTAATTTATAATTTGTAAGTTTGCCAATCGAAAAATTCAAAGGTCAATGAATGATTGTTGGCAAAATGCAATCTTTACTGTTTTATCCTTTACTCCCTTACCTTCCTCTTGTTTTCATCTTTTGAAACTTGTCTCATTCTGGTGTGATTCACTGTATCATAATTTGTAATAGAGAGAGACAAAAAAAATTGACTCGTATAATAGGAATAAATTTGACATGGGCCAATGTTCTGTGCGTACAGGGGAGTGTAGAATTGTGAACTGTACAAAAAAAATCATACAATTTTCTATGTACTGTACCAACATACGATTAATGTTTTCAAGTGCAAAGCAAATATGTTATGAAACTCATTAATAGAACTTCAAGTGGTGATTCCTCAACTTTTTGGCTTGACAGTAGTGTCCACCTTATAATTCTAGTTAACAGAGAGAGAGAGAAGGGAGGTTACACATTTGTCATGTGGATGTATCTAGGCAGTATAAATATCTGTACATGTATAATAGAAAGGAGTAAATATAACGGGATTTTTTCTACACATAAAATAAATTAGTTTATGTTTATGATAGAATATATTATAACTACTATGCGTATAATAACAAAGAGGGTTGAAAATGATCTTGATGGATTTTAATTTATGACTAATCAAGAAACGGTTTTTCTTGTTTGATTTTTTTAAAATACAGGACTTTGAATGTGATGTTCATGTGGAAGGGAGTGAGTCCGGTGAAGAAAGGAAAGAATTCTCCTTTACATTTTATGACTTGGATGGTCACGGAAAAATTACCAAAGACGTAAGTTTAATAAAAATAAATGAGGTTAAATAACAAATTTATTATTTTTGTTCATTTCACAATTTTCAATTGAAAAGAGAGAAAGGGAATTTAATTTACATTTTAAAATAATAATTTTTATGATTATTTACAGGATATTGCGGGTCTAGTAAGAAGTATTTACGGTGCAGTGAATGAGGTAGTTAAAATATTTAATTTTGTTATTTTTATATAGTTAATTTTAATGGTAATTAAATTGTATTTTAATGAAATGTTTTTTTTGTGAATTAATAGCTGCCAATCACAGTCCCTCAGGGTGGGAAGAAAACAATCAAAGTACGATTGACAGTGACTCCAGAAAAGCAAAATTCAAATTGTTCTGGACAGGAGAACCACACGAGTCAAAATAATAATAATAACAACAATAATAATAATAATCAGCATAATATTAACAACAACAATAATAATTTGTCGGGGACTCCACCACCAAATGCAGGAAGTAACGGGAATAATGGGAATACTCCTTCAAGACCAAATAATAATAAATTACGGAATAATGTCAATGTCACAATATGTCAAGAGAATCTGAATCGAGAGCGTCGATTGGTTGGAGAGGGAGGACGAAGACCAAAATTTAACTCTGTCCGGTTACCTAATCATTTATCCTCATGTCGGGGTTGTCACATGTCACCTGAAGTATTCCGTGACTGTAGTGCGTCTCCAATGAGAAATCGTAAAAAATGGAGAGAAAGAGCTTGCTCCGTTCAACGACCTGACCTTTTTGAATTACTTCAAGCCAATATGGAGAAGAATAATGTGACTCCATGTTGTCGTCAACCTCATCATCATAATTCTCCACCATTTTGTTCCCATAATCATCTCATTGACCCAACTTGCCCGGTTCTTCCACTCCTCACCTCTAACCATAATAATAATAACAATAATAATAGTGAAAACTTATGTAACAATAATAGTGGTAAACTCAAGTTACAACTTGACCACACATCGTGTTCACCTCGAAATAAAATTTATGACTCTTCTCATCCTCATCCTCGTGGTACTAGTGGTGGTGGTCATCAATGTAAAAAACATGGACATCATCGATCCAGGTCACATGATCTGGGACAAAATTTGTTCAAGTATCATTTACTGTCTGAACGTGATCAATTGTTAGCAACTCCCCCAAATACCAATGCCCCATGTAATAATAATCATTCCTGTATTAATCATTTGAATCATCATGAAGAGACTCTGGGTCTGGAACTTCTTGGTGGTTGTATTTTCAATCATTCTCCAAAAAACTCAAATATTGTCAATGTTCCTCTTACTAAATTAACTACCGCATCTCCCCATCAATTAAAACATCGGAATCGTGAGCAAGAACATAAACGGTAATTATTATAATTATATTTTTCTTAATAATAATTTAAACTATTTATTTATTTATATTTTTGTTTTATTTTCTTCCACAGAGCCATGGCTCAAGTCATTAATTGGCTTGAACGTGAAAATATCGGCATGGAGAAAAAATTCTCATCCCCAAAGAAAATGCCTCATCCCCTTCCAGCAACACCTCCAGTTAAAAGACATGAGCATCATCATGTTCATGAACACCATCATTATCATCATTACCACACGAAAGAGACTCCGATTATAGTTTAAGAAAAATATCCTATACCTTATTTATAATATATAAGACATACAATTATTTATCTTGTGTGCATTTCCTCATCCCTTCCTTCATATTGTAAACCCTATTTGAAACAAAATATATTATACATATATTAATATAATTATTATATATATAAAATATCCTACATGTTCTAAAATAGTAGAATGATTATTTGGTATAAGACTCAAGGCTGAAAATTCAAATACAGGATGAGAAAAAAGCGAGGTGTATAAGCATGGAACCAATTTTTACTTTTTAAAAAAATCATTTTTTTGATTCCACAAAAGTCAAAGAAAATGTTTTTTTTTAATTTATTTTCTCATAATATTTATATACCTTAAACCTACCATATATATTATTATTACCTATTACAAAATTTGAAAATTTTAATGTGAAATGTTCAAGCGTTTGCTCTTTTACTCGTAGGTTTTTTTTTTCATTTTTTAACGGGGACAGAATCTATAACAGACTGATTAAAAATGGGGATGGAAAAAAGGACTGAAAATTTTTTAATTTTTAAAAAAAAGTTAATTTTTCCTCCACAAATGTAAACTTTTTATTGTATGTACATTCGCAATGTTAACTACTACTTAATAATTTATTTCATTTAATGTAAAACTATTAATTAGCACTATGATAAATCTTGTTATCATAATAATTTACCTTTGTTCATTTACATGTGTAAAATGATTTTTTTAACCTCAATTTACATATCCCTCCACTGACTGATTTAAAATAACAAAAACTTATTTAAGTACATACAATATATATTATATATTATGATACCTTTACTAAGAAAAATGATTTTACGACTACAACATTTTAATAAAGTGTAAAACGTAAATACAAAACAAAACATGCTAAACTACTCTAGTATTTGAATGGAAGCTTTTATATAAGATACAAATAGTAATATAATCATTTAAATAAATAAATAAAATAGTACTTAGTATAAATATATTTAGTCTACAAGTTTAATTGAGATGATAGAGAGAGAAAAAAAACAAAGAATTCTTTTCTCTTGTACAAGGTGTCTAGCATTTTTCATGTTGATGTACAATAACAATATGAGATCGTTCATGTATTTATATTTAAAAAAACCTTTCTCTTCCTGAAAATTTAAATGTTACATGTTAAACTTACATAATTACTATTATTATCATTGTCAAAAATGTTTGTAAAACAAAGAATCATTGTTATTCTTCATATACCCACAGTCGCATTACTTACGTCAAAACGATTTATTTACTATTTACTACTATAATAAATATTAGTTAAGTTTTCGGTTTAAATTTACATTGTAATCATTTCGTACTTACTTAATTTTATATTGTGTCCTCCTCACTACCTCATTCATTTGATTGAAACCTTTTTTTTTGTTACAATTTTTCTATACACACAGTTAATATTGCCAAATAATTTTTATACACACATTTATTTAAATATCTTTTTATTATTTTATTTTAGGTAATATTATGTACTCATTTTCAAGTTTACTTTTTATTGTTTTTTTTCTCGTTACTTTTTACTTTATACATGTTATACATCTTGATCCATATTTTTTCTATTATTATTGTGTTACTGTGCGTAGACTGTAATATCAACTATGAAGGATATTTCTCCAAAGTTAAAAGAAAAGAGCAGATAGTTTTTTTTAAATAGGAAAAAAAACCTTAAAATAAATTGTGTAGTAGATTAGTTAAATATTTCATGTAAAAGATTATTATGAGTGGCGATGATTGATATTCGTCATGATATATAATTTATTGATATTGCTGTGAAACTTTGTTGTATGGTATATGAATATACTTGTATATGTAAAATGATGTACCAGGAAGACAATTATTAATTGTAGGTATGATAAATAATATTTAAATAGATTTTTAACTTTGGTTGGAACAAATAAAAAAGAAAGAATATTACAAGCGGACAGCCATAGGAATGTTTAATGTTTAAAAAAAAGTTGTGTATTGTTAAAAGTTGTTTTGTTTAACAATATTGTATTAAAAAACCAGGAATTGTGGAATATTCACAAGGACATAATAAATAAAAACTACGAAACGCAGTTTAAAAAACCTTTAAAAAAATCATTTGACCCCAGTTTCATTTATTTTTCATTTTAATCATTTCGATTTTATCTCATTTTTCCACTATCCTAGAATACATCGGTAATTCATCTAATTATGACAGCTTAACATGTTAAACTCCATGATGTTGATTTATTAAATGATGATTAAATAGGGAATCTTGAACGTGCTGAATGTGGGGAATCTCATGCAATTCAATAGGCATTTTGCGTCATGTATAAAAAATGTACCGTCCAATGCTATCCTTGTTTAGTAGTTACGTTTTTAAATGAGTCATTTTTATTTTTTTCTAAGTAACTTTTAGTAAACTGTAGTTAAAGTTAATAAAAGAGCAAGTAAACTCTGTGTAGTCATTTATTATGAAGAAGAGAGAAAAGAAGAAAAATCATCTCCTTGATTTGGATTCATCGGGTGATATGACCATGAATTCATCTGAATCAGCGGTTGCTAAAAGGTACAAAGAAATATAACTTTAAAAATACAATGCATTGATAATTAATAATATAATTAATATATTTACCTGTTTGTTGTGTAAAGGTGGGTTAATTGGTGCAGAAGTCATGATTTTGTCAAGTGTATAGAATGGCCAGTACCTGAAGGAATATTACCACCTGGTTATCGTGGGACTTTAATTGACGTTAAAGTTCATGGAAAACGTTCCTTTGGTCCAGATGATAAAATCTACAGCAAACATGAAGAACTTCGTCAAAAAGTCTCACCTCTCAAATTTATTAACTAAATTCAATGTACTTTTGTTTACGTCTTGCTTAAATAGCTTAATTTCTAGCCCAAAAAATTTAGTTCAGTACCAAAATGACATAATTTTGTTTTTTGTTTTGATCAGGTGGCAAGAGGAAATTGTGTGCTGGAACTTCATACAATCCAAAAAAATGCAAATGCTCCTGAAGTCATAACGTCCACAGAATATTTATTCATTGTCTTTGCTTTAAGAAAATTTAGTGGTGGATTAGGAGATGAGGATGATTCTGAGACTCAAAATATGTGGCAGAATTATTTTATAAAGGTAATTTGTACAACCTGATTTTTTAATTGAGTCCCACTTACAATTAGCTAAGGTTATTTCCCATTTTCTAACCTTACCTAAGGGGGACTCAATTTAAAAAAACAGTTTGTACTCATGCATTTTTTAAAATTAAACTTGAAATTAATTACGGATGAGTAAACTAATTCTAATTAATATTTTTTATTAATTTTATTGTTTCAGGATGTTTCTTCAGCAAAGAGAGTCATTGCGACAACAAAGGCAAATGGTGAAGCAGCACACATAGGTTGTCGTAGTATTGGGGGTCAAAATTATTTCGCATTAGGTTCAAAAAATGTTCATCTGCTGGCCAGGAACATTGGTAATTTTTTTAAATGAAATATAAGATTTAAAAATAATTTTAATTTAATTTTAAAATTTGTACTTTCTTTACCAGACTTATTTTTAAATTAAAATTTATTGGATTCAAATTATCTAGATGATGTTAAGCTTTACACCGATTCACGTTTTCTCGTCGCTCGAAATGTAGCAAATGCCTTCTTATCACACTCCACCGAGTGTATGGAGCCTCAGAAACTTGAAGACTTTATTGAATTCTTACAGTCAACTCGATATACCGTAGTTTCCGAAGTGTTGCAGCCATCCTATCAACATATAGTCAACCTGAGCCATTTAAAAAGCCCAGAGTTACAGTACGCAATTTCTTTTACTCATCAATTTCTTACACATATAACACTTTTTATGTAAGTACATATAGGTAAAGTTTTAATCTAAAGAATTAATGTGTTTATGTAGATTCATTTGTTTTACGGAGCCTTTTAGTGAGGATGATTGTAATACGTTATGTGCCATACCACCTAATGAAGCTATAGATAAAGCCCGTTCATTTGGCTTAGTTACCATTGACTATTGTATAATACCTGCAGAGGAGGCTGATAACGAAATGGCCAAGGTGAGCACTACTGAATGAATCCTCTAATTGTTCATTAGAATAGCATCCAGCTGTATAATTGACACTGTGAGAACATAATGTCGTTATCAGTATATAACAAAATAAATTATTCCCTTTTATTTGGTAACTCCCCTCTCGTGTAGATCCGTTCTGGTGTAGGATATGAGGGTAAGGTTTTGTACTTTGCCGACGAGAAGGATAATATATTTGGAATTATAAAGAAGAAGACATGTTGGTACATATTATTGAGATCGATTCGAGAAAAAGCCTCTGCCTTCACGTCCCCAAAGTGCACCCAATCGTCATTCGAAATGAGGAACAAAGTAGCTAAAAGGATAAAGGTAATTCCCCGAGATGTGTAATGAGGTTTAGCTAATGTGTTCAAAATCTGATGAAATTTGGTCAAATGATTCCATCATTGGGAATCTGATTAAATTTTTTTAATTTATTCTACTACACCACTACAAGTAAAATAATAATATTTAAAATTCTGACCCTCTTCTTTAATTAAAATGTCCATTCTGGACCAAATAAGTTGAAATTTTTTACATTCTTGTAATCTTTGAATAATTTAAAAATTTAAATTTCATGTTGCCCGAAAGAGACCATTTGGAGTTCAACAATAAATGAAATAATTTTACCTTATAAGTTAAATACTTTTTTTTTGTTAACGACGGTAGTAGGACATTAGAAATAAATTTCAATCTCTAAACTTTTTTTTTTGGGATTTCCAAGGAACGTGTTGACCCAATTTCATGAAAATGTGAACACTCTAAACATGTTTGTCAAAGGATTTGGTAATATGTGTTGGATGTGTACTTTATAATATTATAGGAAATCCAAGTTTGGCTGAGCCTATCTAATGAATATAGGCAGGCTTGGACGGTAAGAAAATTAATTAATGAACGAGACTCATCTCGTCTACAGATTCTCTTAAGCATTAAGTATTACTTGTATGTGTGCTTTTCATTTAGGAGTTGGGCTGCAGTTTCATCCAATGGCTCATTACATTGGTTAAAACCAAACCATCAAGACACATTAGTGTACGTTCTAATTTCCCTTCCTTGTGGATGGAGTTTCTCGACTCAAATGAAGAGATGAAAACCATTTACGATAATCTGTTTGTGTCCTCGTAAATACAACTATTTTTACAAACATTAACTTCAAAAGTCTATTTTCATGATTACATTTTACCTTTAAAATGGTTCTTTTTCTAATTGGTGCTGGCAAATTTACTATTTTGGATTAAAATATATTTTATACACATTTGTACAAAATTCAATTTACTTAACTCATCATTTGCATCATCATTATTTCTTCATATTGTCAAGTACAGGCGTACAAGTATGACTGGACATGCTGTACAAAAAAAAGATTGCATGGCATCAAAGAAATAAATAAATAAAAAATCATTGACTGAATTCTTTGTCTTCCTCCAAGACCATTTCCAATTTCTCCAGTTGTTGTTCAGTGGAGGAAAAGGTGTATATTAGATCATGAATTAGAGTTGAAAATAAATTAAAAGAAGAAACGTGACTTGTGTTTATGCCCGGAAGTGACATGAACAAATCGTTCTACACCATGTTCCACTCACTCTCCTTGTACTGTCAATTGTATAAAGTGTCCTAGTGAATGGAAAAGGATTACAAATGGTGTTTCTTGTTGAGGCTACAAGAGGTAGAGTACGAGGATTTTGATTGTCCCCTAATTCTTTTTAGTATTGTCAGACCCAAAGTTTGAGGCAATAATGGAATTTACATGGTTGAGTCACCATAGATTTCTCTCCTTACTAAGAAATAACACACGTTGGGAAAATGGATAAAGTTTCAATGTTCACATTGAGTTTCAAGAGACGTAAACGTTAAGTCTGTAATATATTATAGAGTCTTGGATTTTACACAAATATCCATCTCACTCCTTATAACTTTCTCCTCTATGTGTCTTATGCATACATAATAGGCTTCTTAAAGAGAGAGAGAGAAGACAAGTTGGACTTGAATAGCGTTTATCCATGAGGGGAGAAAGTATTTCTAATCAACGAAATTTTCTGTCCCAGTTGAACGGGGTAAGGCGGGTAGCGCCGGCGCTTTTGTGTATGATGTCACACAGGGATAGAATACTATATGATGTCCTCACAGACACAGTCACATACACAGACACAGTGTAGACAGCGCTTTGAGACATGGTCCTTCCTTTAGTCCAATTCTTTTAGTTTTCCGTGGTGGACAAAGTTGAAATATACTTTGTGACTCATTTTTACTCAAACTCAACTCACAAACACACAACTTGGGTTTTCCCCCCTCTACTCTCTTCTACCTTTCCAATACCTTTCTCTCCTTCTTCCGGCTTCAAATCCATTATCCATATATCCATGATATAAAATTAATTTTCTACTAAAATTCCCTCAATATATCTAATATATATATATTTCCTTCAACGCGTGTGTTTGTCTGTATTATTACTAAGCTTTAAAAGCTTAGAAAATCTTATCTAGTATTAAGATACCAAAGATACACATTACTCTCAGCCGCTTACCGTAAAAGGCTTTCACTAAACGGCACGACGAAAAGTTTTCCTTGTTCTTGTTGGCTTTTTTTTCTGGAGGGGAAGAGAAAGTTGCAGGAAATTTTGTCAACTTTTACTCTGGATACTCAATAGTTTTGGACTGGTGCTTTTCATCCTCGACTTTGTCCTTGTGATATTATACGAGTACACTGTACACACACATGACAAAAAAAGAATTTTGGAGGGTTGTGAGAGGATTTAAAAAAGTACAGATAGAAAAGGAGTGGCTGTGATTACTGACGACTGTCATAACATGAAAAGAACGTAGGTACTGATACATCAAGAGGAATTAAAAATTATTAATAGAGTCCAAGGGCTTTGTATTTATCAATCAGATTAATAAAAACCAGCTACTTTGCCACAAAAGTCCGAAACGTTGTTGACGAATTGAGAGAGAAAAAGTTGACTCTGTGTGTGTGTGTCTATAATCAAAAACTCCATGGTGTCTAGATATCTTCTTGAATGATTTAATGTTTAACGTTCAACTTACCGGTGGTTAAGTGAATGGTAATGTGGTGGGATCGATAAGTTGATACGTGAGGAACTGGACTGGAAATCTAAGGAAACTTTATATAGGAAAAATTATTATATGTATATATCAAAAAATAATATTCCTTCCTGTAAACGTGTACAATTTTAATAATATACATGAAGAATCGCTATTAACTATTTGTATGTACATATAATAGTAATTATATTTTTTGAAAGACTAACTACAACTTGAAAAATTTCCCCCGGTTACTTGTGATCCATGTATCTCTAATATAATATATGATAATATGGTGAAAGCATATGAAATCAAGTAGACCCCCACACACACCAAGGCAAGGCATTAGATTACATGCTTCAACCATGGACTCAATAGAATCAACCATCCATCTCACTCTTCTCCAGCTGTCGTCTTCAATATCTATGTAGACAGAGTGCCCATAAGGAGAGTCCTCATCTTCTCCTTTCCTCCTCCCTCTCTTCTCCTTTCTCTCTCTTTCTCTCTTTCCCTTTTTCTCCATCGAAAATTATAGAACCATCGTCATCCAACTCATCATCACAGTCCTTACCAAGCTCAACATAGCCCCACTGTTCTATCTCCTTTCTCTACAAATTTTCTTGCCAAAAAAACTACACAAACCACAGACACAAAGAAATTTGTCATTCTACTTTCTCCATTCCTTTCTCTCAACTCTTTTTACAATTGTCGTAAATCTAAAGTGGGGGAGAAGAAAAAATATTCAAAAAAATATTGTGTGAAAAAAAGGATAAGAAATTTCAACTCTTTACTTTAATTTGGGACAGACATTTATTAATAAAGAGAGGGGAAAGCTTTCGCTTCATTTCAAAGTAAGATTAGAGTGTTTGTACATACAGAGTGTGATCAGTGAAGAAGAGGCAAGTCATACTTGGACGAATTTTTTTGTGTGTGTGTTTTTTCCACTTTCTCTTCTTGTGTTTTCCCTGTTGTGGGATGGAACGAAAGCGATAAAAAAAACTCCCATAAAGTGTGAGGAGTTTTTTTTCTCCTTCTCTCCACTCTCTAGCCGTCTTCTTCCTTTTTTTTACTTACGGCTAATGAAGTTTTACATCGAGCTTCTGCTCTCCTATTCCTCGTACTCATGATTCCATGAGGTTTTATTTAGTGGATGAAAGAACAGGAGCAATTGTAAGATGAGCGTGTAAGGCCAAGAGAGAGAAAGTTTGTACCACAAAAAAAACTAACCACACAGTGAGACTCGTCGTTCTCCAGTCAGTGTGTTACATGTTATGTCTGTCTATCCCAAAGTTTATCTATACAAGTGACACTACAATAAATGTGGAGCATACGTTTTACACAAGGAAAACAAGTCACCAGGAAAGAAATTAAGTGGGGGAAAGTCAGAGCTGTATAAAAAGTAATTTAATTTGCCGAAACGTGTCAACGTCCCATTAAAACCAAAATGCAAAATTAAATAGGCGTGTTACCCTGTCAACCTCCTTCCCTACAGTAGCTCTGTCCCTTTTTCTTGTGTTCCATTTGAACGATCAAGGGAAACATCTTTCTCTTTATTTCTATTGTATTTACTAAAAACAAAGATAAATTTTGGTGCTCCCTACATTACTAGAAAGAAAAGAGAAAGTCTTGTCTGGGTTTCAAAGGCCATTTTGTTGGACAGATTGTGTAGATTGTGGGTGCTCACAGTTTATTTACTGTTGATTTCCTAAATTCTCAACTTTTTTTTTACTCTGACTCTATCATTCCCCATTTTGAACTCCCTCACTTTCTGTGTGTGTGTGTAAAAAAGAAAATGAACATTTCTGAATTAGCGTTTCAACTCTTGGAACTGTGATCAGACTCAAAGTTGGTTCAGACCATTCTGTGGTCGTTTCTACCTCCCAGCCGATTATCTTAATGACTAGCAAGGAAGTTTGAGTAAAATAACCAGCTGTACTACTCGTATCTCCCCCTCATCCAGAGTTTGGTGGAATTCAAGAATTTTTGGGAGGAATTCACGTTCAAATTATGACGTTGATTGTTGTACAAGCTGCTACATAATTGGCTCCATTTTTGGGAAAACTGGATATCCCCAGTGGTCAACCTCATGACGCCATGGATGATAGGGTGAGTGAAATATTTGTTTTATTTTATATATACAAGTTTACATTTTAATTAATTTACTCTAATAATCTTTTACGTATTTTTAGTCTGGTGGTTGTTTTCATCATCGCCTTCTTGTTTGTGGGTAAGAGTTTTTCAAATAATAAAATTGATTGTAAATTTTTGTGGTCCCTCAAATTTATTTTAAATTCCATCAACCTCAACCATTAAATTTATTTCAAATGGCAATGGCAAGATTTTGACTTGTTTATTGTGTCTTCAATAAAAAGTATCGAAGTATCCCAATTTAAAATTATTTTGCCGTCCATTTTATCTGTCAAAATTTAATTTAAAATTTTAATTTCTTTGAAATTTTTTTCCATTTAGTATCTTGCGTAATACGTATGTTCTTCCTTGAACACTAATCATCACTGTTGAAGGATTACAGCCACACAGTCAACATTGTAAGTTTTTTTTATAAATTTAGTATATTATGTGTAATAAGTTGTTGCTCTTTTGTTATGTCCTAGTTAATTTTATTGATTTGCATTGCATAGTCTACCATTTTTTTCTTCATGTTTGTCTCCATGTTCGTTTGGTTATTGAACTTGGTTTTGGTTTACTCGTTCTGTGACATTTTACATGTAAAATTAATGTGATTGACAGGGACGGAAATGAGGAAACAGAATTTTGCAGGTTGCACACACACAAAGAGAGGGGGGGGGGTGCATGTAGGGGGGTTTAGTAAAAAATGATGATTTCATGAATGGACAATAGTTAAATGATCGATCGAATAGAAACGTTTATAAATATTTTTTCATGAACATGGACAGAGAAAAAGGATGAGTACAAACATGGTCATAATGTTTTCTCGGCCTTCTATCCAACTCACGTTCCTATAACTTTCATAGCATTCATTTTTTGGGAGAAAAAGAAGAAGGAAATTTCATGGTGAGACAGAAAAAGATATTACTTTTTTTACGTTATGCTATGGTTCGTTTTGAAACGTGCTGGAAAGGCCATACATCTTATTAGTGACTCAAACAGGAGGTGGGGAGGAAACTGACGGAGGCAAGTTTGTAGTTGAGAGTTAAAGGTAAAGGTTTTTTTACTATTAGATGACGAGTGGAGTATTAGAGAGAGAGAGAGAGAAAGTCAGTGAGAGAATGGGCAGAAACGTGACTGGTTGAATGTAGTAAACCATATAATAGTTATTACTCTTAAAGGAAGGAACCACAGGAAACTGTTTAGTCTTTCAGACTTTCTCCAAAACCGACACCACCACCACCACAACATTCATCATTCACTAGCCCAAGTTGAACCAGGGGTTTTTAAAGAAGGGTCCCTTGGAAAGAGAAAATTAACCTAACCTTGTCATCATTTATTTAACTTCACCACACACGTGGTTTGACTTTAGAGCCCTAGAATTAAAATAATAATCGTCATTGAGGATGAAGTCAAGTCAGTCAAGCTTTTTTTTTATTTTACCTCTTGGGTTCATCACTAGACACAAGAGGTTTTTAACAATCTCGTCGTATAAATTGAGCTACTTTGTGAGTTACCTTTTACCTTTTCTCAAAATCAAAAATTCTTGACTTTCACTCTCTACCATTAGGAAAATGGTTGTGGAAATATGAATCTTCATCATTTGAATGTTGACTATTAGAAATGTGATATGGATTGAATCTAAATTCCAAATCTTGCCCATTTAACAGGCCATTTCTCCTTTTTTTTTTTTTTTTACTTTCTCCCTCAAGGGGAATGACGCCTACATTAGAAGTTGACCAAATTGAAGACAATTTATTTTAAAGGGCATCTCTCCATCCTCAAATTTCTCTTGCACACACCGACACACTCGTAATCGTAGATGATTCCCTCTCTCTCTCTCTCTTATTCTCTCAGAGAGAAAGTCAAGGGCATGGAAGACATGGTGAAGGAAATTTGATCTAATCTTAAAACTCCAAACTTCTTACAAACACTCGTTGGAAGCTCATCATGATCATTATAAGTCAGAAAACACTTTAATTGTATTATCAAAATAATTTCCACCCTCTCTGTATCTGTCTCTACATCTCTAACATTAAATTTACTTTATCAACTTTCACTAGAAACTGTAGCCTGTAGCAAATAGTAAAAGCTTCATTTTATAAAAAATTAAGTTTGTCAATTGAACTGAATTTAACTCTCTAAATTGTAATCATGTTTGTATAACTTTTATCTAATTCTTTGATAAAATAGAATCAATTTAATTGTTCCTTCACTAACCTCCTCAACATTTGACTTTCACCAAAATTTTATATCCCATCTCATAGAAAAAAATATATTGATAGCACGTGTAACAAGAATTAGAAGGGGACAATGTAAATGTAAAGATGTGACTTGGTTAAAAGACAATGCAAATATTTAACTTGTAGGCTAGTCACTATTCCAATCTCCTAAAATTTTAATGGCTCACCTAAAATTATTGGAATCTACCCCTCCCCTTAGGGGAGGGGAGGACAAAGGTCGTTTTCGTTTCTCTCTCTCTCTCTCTCTCTCTCTCTCTCTCTCTGTTGACTCTATGCATGAATAAATTGATAAAGTAAAATGCTTTTGTGTGACAAACGTTATCAAATAAATGACTTGAGTTACGATCACACAGAGAAAGGGGAGGAGAGAGAGAGAGAGAGTTTAATTGAGTCCAAGAGACTTTTTGATTGGAAGAGTTGGTAACTATTGTATGTGTATATTAAAATAGTGGGGAAAGTCATTAAGAGCACAGTGCCAAACTAGTTAATATTGAGTTGTCCTTTCTCTTCCCAGTATAAAACTACATAGATTTTGTAGAGTTGTACTTTATGTGTTTAATATGTATAATTCTGTTTGTGAGTTAAAAGTCAAAATTGTTAGAGTTATTGTCTATTTCCTCGTTACCTTTCTCCTTTCTACACTTTATAGAGGTTTGTGGAGGCAAACGAGAAGAAATGTGCGATTTACTTTGAAACACTTTTCTCTCTCTCTCTCTCAACAATATTTCATGTCATATCGCAAATATAAATTTATGGATTTTCCTTCTTGTTGGTTTCTCATCTTCATCCTCATCTTTTTTTACCATTTTACACTGTTTGTGTGCTTGAGAGAGAGCCATTCCAAATTGGCTTTCTCCCTCCCATCTTTTCTTTCAAGTTGGGCACGCATGCAAAAAAAAAACTTGACGTAATATTTTCTGCTAGAAATCATTTCATTTAAGCTTCTCATTCAACAGCTAAGAAGAAAAAAAAGTTTTTTTTTTGAAAAAAAGGAACAAGAATTGGATATCTATATTTTTTATTAAAATTTATTTTATCCTTCTCTTTTAAGTACAGGAGAAAGTTATTCATAAAAAAAGGGGAAATTATTAGTTTGTCTTACATACACATATAACAAAAAAAACTAGTTCGTACATATTATTTTGGAAAGGATATTTTGTACTACAAAATGAGTCTATATAAAATAGGTAAGGTACTTGTATAAGTATGGCTGTGGCTATTAGGACATTGGAAATTATTGAGAAACCTTACCTCTATTGATTATTCATGGCCGCTCTATTTCCATGATGCACAGTGTTGATTGTACATTGCGTAATATTCAATTTCTCGTTTTATTAATATTTTCCAAAACTCTCAATTTCCTTTTAATACACTTTACCATTATTTTTCCCTATGGAACTCCCCAATCACAAGGTACAGAAAATAGTGTAGAGGTGTATTTTCTATACTTTTAAATGATGGACAAGGGTTGAAAATATTTTTACCCATCGTGGTAGCACTGACTACTAGACCAAAAATAATTTTCTCTTTCTCCGAGTCCCCATCAGTGTCAGCATGAGTGGACACATTTCTCGTCTAATTAGGGTAAAGGCCGTATTTTTGGTTAGATAACTAGAGAGAACACAAGAGAAAATTGGCGAGTGGATCGTGATTTTGTTTTTGATTTTGATTTATTAAAATGACCATTTAATTATAATAGTGGGCATATAACTGGAAAAAGGGGGGTTTGCAATTCAATGCAATTATTTTCATATGAAAGGGTTCATTCTGTAGAGTTCATTCAACTTTCTCTTCCTCTTTTTTTTGTAGACCACAAATTGTGGTCCACAATTGTACAAATATTCAATTCACAAAATTTGTTAACAAAAAATTGAATTGTATACTTTATTACATTTTAATTGCAATTTTTTTACTATTATTAGTCTCCATATTAATGTACATATTTTGGCTGATGTCTTGCGTGTGTAGATAAAAGATAAAAATTGAAATTTTAGGTTATTGCATGACCATAAATTTTTTTTTTTAAAAAAAATAGTTTCTTATAAACATATGAAATGGAACGCTTCACAATAAAATAATAATAAAAATGGCAGTCATGGTCATTCTCTCTCTCTCCCTCTGATGCTGATGCACTTTTCTTAGGCTTCTTACGATCAATTTATAAAAAGTATAAAAAATAAATGTTATTGTTAACAAAGGAACGTTTGAGGTGTACTTGGGCTTGTGCATGTGCAGTGCATTAGAGTCATTATCCATTTTAGTTTATGACTTTATGATTTATTTTCGACAGAATTAGACCGTCTCGTGGTCATGGCTTTTCTCCAAGGGGGGAAAATAGAAAGAAAAGAAGAAAATGTTCCATTTCCTTGTGGTTACTCTATGGGTAGTCTATGGTTTATAATGATAATAAGGGGGAGCATAATAAAATTTCTATGAATTGGATGACAGCTTAAAAAATTCTAGTGTCACTCATTTGTCAGTAGAGACATTCCTTATGCAATTTAATACATTTAAAGTGTTTCCTAAACGTTCAAATATTCATCTCTTTTTCTACACACACACACACGACTGACAGACTTTGTCAGATTGAGAATTTGCCCAAGTCTGAAAAAATATACAAAGAAAAAATTCTTTCTATTGAGGCTGGGGAGTACGAGTTTTAGTTATATGAGGGCTAAGGAAATTGTATTTTTTGGGGTGAAAGTGGCTTGGTTTTGGCCTGGGAAATGTATTTCAACGGGAATGTTTCAAGTTTGTCTGTACTCCATCTCTGCTTGACAAATTGTGTGGAATTTCATGCAAATTCTTCACTCTTCCCTGTTCTTCCATGTTCCACATGCCATGAATGATGAATTTATTAATTTGACTGGTTTTAGAAAATATTACTCTATTTTGTCATGTCTATTTAATTATATGCCCTACACTATTCCCATTTTCAAAAGTATTTTATTTAGTGGGGGACAACTTGTCTTGGATCAGCAAATTTTGAAAATATTAACTTGATAAATGAAAAAAAATATTTAAAAAATTGTATCGATTTCTATTGTCTTTTTGGTCTTTTTTGAAGTTTGTAGTGTACGCATAGAAAGTTGAAAGATTGAATTAAAGTGGGGGAGGGATTTCAGATAAAAATAAATATGGAGAGACAAGAGTCCAATCTTTTCTCTTTTTTGCAATCTTTTAGAATAAACATGGAGATCAAGTTAGAATTTTCCTAGAGCTAAAAATAATAGGGGAAAACTATTGTAAAAGAACAAGAGGAGAGGGGCAAGATGGACTGTGTGTCTCTGTCTTTGAATTTAAGTCTAAAGAAGAGAAAGAGGGAGAAAGGCAAGAGAGCGGAAAAGAAATTCAAAGCTGGTACATGTAAAGATATGTACATTCACTTTCACCATACGGTGTAGCATGAGAAGCATCAGTAACAGGAGGAGCAGCTCAGTCAGTCAGCTTGTCCTTTGATTCAAAAGTAAAGCTGAAACTGAAATCAGGTTGAAGAGAAAGAGAAGAGAAGAGTAGGAGAAAGTTTGGATTAGACGGCAAGTCAAACGTCAGCTTGTCGGCGTAAAAAAGTAATGTAGATGGTGGTCGTGGAGAATATTTTTCTATTCCATTGCCTTTCTCTTTTCTTTTCTTCCTTGAAGGACTTTCTCCCTCTCTCTCTTTCTTTCTCCTCCAGCCAAACTTGACTTTTTCGAGTTGACTTTTGATTGCTTTGCTTCCACTATCCACATGTTTGGCAGTCTGTAACGGAAATGAAAGTACAAACTTAAAAATGAAACAGACATATTGTGTTAACTTTCTCTTGTCTTTTGTAACTATTACAATTCCTATAAATACACACCAAATATTTCATTCACATACATTCAACCACACACAAGAATGAGGGGAAGAGGGGTAACCTATTTGAAGTGGAATCAAAACTTTTTGAGACTTATTACAAATTCATTTCTATTTTATTATATTTAAAGTATTCATGTCTCACAAAACTATTTTTAATTTATTTATTATTATTCTAATAATTCATTTTCCCATTTAATAACATACATTCTACCATTATTCCTTCTCTTTTGATGAAATAAATCAACAAAAATATGTAAAAACAACTTTCTTTCCATGTAAAACGTGGAAAACTTAATTTGAACTTTTTAGAAATATTTCATGGAATTTATATTTATTTTTGGGGGATCACAATTTCCCAACTTTACAATTTACAAAAAAAATTGTGATCATGTCAAGCTCAACTTGACATGAAAGTGATTTCATCTGATTTATAAATTTCAACTCATGTTTCTCTATGGATGAGCTTAATAAATTATTATATGAGAAAAAATACAATATATTTTTCTCATGATGGGCTTACCTGTCTTTACAAAGAACATTTAGAAAAAATTATGATTTCTTGACTAGTCCGTGATGTCTCCCTCGTCTCCTATAAACAATCTTACAAGACAATCTTTTTTTTATATTCTTTCATGAAGAATTTTACAAGGCAAAATAAAAGTGCAAAGTTTTTGTTCTACCATATTGAATATTGATACATGGGAATATGGACAATCCATCATTTTATTTTAAAAAAATTGCATTTGATTTGCACATTCCTCTTGATCTATCAGTAATACATGTAGAGAAAGCACTGTACTAGAGAAATACATATAAAAAATTGTATCCAAGTTTGAATGGGATAAAAAAAGAAATAAAAGACATGAAACCCTCACCATTATATTCTTTATTCTCTTTTTTTAGACATCACTTTCTCTTTCCTTTATAGTCCTTGTGTGACTGTGGCTATAGTCATCATGTTGAGATTTTTTATATGCCTTTCACTTGTAAAAAAAAGATTGTCGAAAAAAAGAGATGGAGGATTGTAGGGTTGTTGTTGTGGTGTGTACGTTAGTTTCATCTGTTCATGGGGAACAAAAGTTTTACCAGTTTGTTGCCAACACGACCATTGTCATTGTTCCAACTTTCCAATGAATTGCCAAAGTTTTAAACTTTCACCATGGCGTGTCCTCCGACGGATCACCGCTCCTATTCTTTTCTTTCTTTTCTCTTCCTTACCTCCCAAACGCCAAGCCCCAATGTACAACTACAGAAGAAGTAGACGCTTGACAAAGAAAATGTTTCTAGAAAGACCTTGTTGTAGTTATGTATGTACATAAATTCTAAGCTATAAACACACAGGTAAGTTTGTACATGTGTACAAATTTGTATGGAGATATGTGAAACGAGTATGAGTAATTTGGTGGGCACATTAAATGAGTCTCGTGGACATGAAAAATTCTAAATGGCTCCATGATTACTTAATCTATAATTGCCCCCTCCTCCTCCTTTCTCCCCAACAACAAACTCTTGGTCGTCTCGGACCACTCTCTGAAATCGTTTAATCAAAAGAGAGTAGACAAAACAATATTGGTTTTTTCATCGTCGAGTGTATTTAGACTCCAATTTGGAGGTAAATATCCATCTTGTTTCTACAGATAAGTCTCTTGGATGAACACAATCATTTATTGACTACTTCAAGATTACTTTCTCCTTATTACTTTCCCCTCCTTCTTTCTCTTATGGCTCGATTGTCCACTCAATTATAATTATGTAGGCAATCATCTCTTATTGAGCTTGTTGTTAGTCGCTGAGGAATAAATTTTATGGGTTATCTGTACTACAGCTCACTAGACAAATTACACATTTTTGTTGTAGATTGAGATTAAAAATTACTGTTTTTTCTGAATTATTATAAACCCATTAAATTTTTTTTATCAATTCTCTTCACTTGAGACTGTGATGTACGCTACACATCTCTAACGGGTTTTTTCCATGTTTTCATCTAACACTGAAGGTAAATTGTAAGAGATAAAAAAAAATTTTTGTAACAATTTGTTTTAAAAAATGTGTAATTTATAGTCACATTGGACGAGTTTCACTCTTTTCATTTTCATTTTTCATTCATGTCGCTCCAGCCATAGATGGTTGTTGTTAAAAGGTGGATATAAAAAAAAGAGAGGGTTCGACTCTCGATCAGCCCTCCGGTGTAATTTATCAAGCCCGTTACTTTAGTAGTGTCCCCCAAAAAATAGAAGTCATATATAATATTATATTTCCAGTATAAACTAGTCTCATCCCCATGTCTCTCTCTCTCTCATACAATGAATTCACGAGCCATTTATATTCTATTGAGTAATGTACGTTGGTACGTTTACTACATAAGTGTCTATATATAAAATGTATGTATGTACATGTACAACATTAAAGATAGTCTATCGATTGGAGGTGTCAAAAAAATGTATGTATAGATATTTCCCCCTTCATGTTATTATTACTCTTTGAGTTATCTTATGGCCTTTTGTAATGGTGGAGACTCTTCTTCTTTTCTTGTGTGATTGTTCACAGGAGGAACAATACACAATACACGTCACTCTCTCTCTCTCTTTCATGGATATACAAAAAAAAGTGTATGACATATCTGTAGGTTATATACCTCTAATCCGGTTTTTTTGTGTGGTATTGCTCAAAAAATATAAAGACCCAATGAGAGGGGTAAAGTCACAAGTCACCACATGGCCTATGAACTATTCACCTATTCAATTTTAGCCATTCTCTTCTACCTACACCCTCCCCCCTCTTTGAATTTCAGAGTCAATCGTTGTCCATGTGCTTTCTCCACAGACTAGAGACATTACTTGTACTTACCTCCTTTCTCTGTTTGAAGAAAGTTGAAAGAGGACTCCTTATAGGGTATTAGACAGGGTGAAATCCATTGGAAAGAAATTCATATAGACGAGAGAGAGAGAAAGAGAAAGAAAGTAAAAGAACACGAGTTTTTTCAACGAGGAAGAAGATGAAGACTTATCAATAGATTCAACTCAAAACCCATCCTCCCTCGCGTATAACAACACGTAGAGAGTGCATGTGGATTGGGTTTTTTAGTAGGAGAATCCTACAAAATTCCAAAGCCTTCCCCCCTCCCTCGTCCACGAGACCTCATAACACTCAGGAACGAGGATTTTTCTTTTCTAAAGAGAATCCAATTTCCATTGCTGGCATTCTTTCTACTTGTCTAATCGTGCTACTACACAACTTGAACAGGAAAAGTGAGTGAGGGTATGTACAGATATATGTGTGTGTGTGGCTTATGGAGTAAAAGAGAAAGTGGTTCTCCAAAATTTTATATACCTCCCCCGTCTATCTCTTTCTCTTTCTCTCTCCCATGAATGTGGATGGGCCTAGTCTAGAGATACGAGTATCTGTTGAAAAAAATGGTATATTTTTGGGTATTTGGCGAGAGAGATATGAGAGGCTACACATAACACAGATATTATATTTTTTTGGAGGAGGAAGGAAGATGTTGTATAAGATTCATCTACTCTTTTCGTCTGATTCTGATTCTGTCTGTGACTCTGATTCCCAGGGAGCTTTTTCCCCACTTTCACTGTCTCTCTCTCTCTCTTCACATTCACATTCATACCACCATTATGCTCATTTAATTCAGGGCCGATTTGAGGAGGGGAATCTAGCATAAAGTAGTGGGGAGATGCAAGAGTACAAAAGTAGCACTAAAGAATCAAGACTAAGGCTGAGGCTAAAGCTGTAGTGTGTGAGTAGAATTATATTATTCATATGTTCTCATAAGTTTAACATTTAACATTGTATAAAGTGTAATAGAAAGCTATTATACTTATATATGAGATTATATTATACATAACTTTGTAGATTACATACATATATAGCTTTATATTACATTTTGTATCAAAGTGAAAGTGTAACTCATTCTAAAAACAGTTTTCTCCATACATATTCTTTTCTCTCTCCTGTCTAACCTCTAACCCCTGTCTCTCTGTAGTCAAACCACTGGGATAGACTTTGGCTGGGATTTAGACTTTCGCTCACTAGTCCACTGACTTATTCCAGTCATATTAACGTCTCCAGTCTCCCACTACTGTGGGAAAATGTAAAAAATGTAAAAAATGTATACTGGTAATACTTTACCAGTATACATTTTTTACATTTGGTACAGTCTGTTGTAAAATCTCTCTCTCTCTCTCTCTCTCTCGAGATTGAGGTTTTGATTTCATTTTCATCTCTATGCTACAGATATGTACAAGAGTGAAAAAGAATTGCCATGAAAAAAAAACTCGTTCATTGATTTCCTTCCACCACTAGCCTCAATTATATACCCATTTATATAATATTATATAGATACTTAAACTAATATATAAAATATACTCAACAGATTTTTTTTTCATTTTCATCATCAATCATGTTTCTTTCAACTTGTGTTTTAAAGACAGATTATTCTGAGGGATTACTTGAAACTAGAAAAGTTGGAGGGGAGACAAGAAGAGATTCCATTATCATCTTTCTCTCTCTCTCTGTCTTTATCTCCTGCTCAATATAATTCAATGAACAATTTGCCATTTCATCATTTTATTATTACATGCTCCTTTCCCTTCATTCCATTTCTTTGATTCTCCGTCTACCCCCCTTTTTATACCCCCCCCCCCTCCTTTCTCTCCTACTGCTTAGTACTTACAACTTAATTTTTATGGTTGGGGTCGAAAAAAAAGAGATTTCCACAAAAGGATGTTAAGAATAAGAATCAATGACCTCTCTTCATCTTCCCTTCCGCTTGAGGGAAGATGAAGAGAGAGAGAGGAGGAGAATAAAAATGCAAATTTATTTTCACCTTTTTCTTGTCTCTCTCCTGTCCCCACGTGAAAAAATAATGGTTCACGGAGGAGAGGAACACCAGATTTATGACGACGGGAAATAATATTATACTCTACATATGCCACGGTGAGTGTACTCGTATTGCACACGTTGCAGCATCAGCAATACCTTTAGTAGCTGGAGAAAGTGAGAGAGAGAGAGCAAAATTTTTTTTTTGGTGGGAGCATAACGTGAAAATTGATTTTTATGTTGCTGTCACGTGGTGGACACAAAAATGCTAGGAGACTTACTCTTCAACTCTCAAAGCTCAGAGCTCACAGCTTGACAGCGAAATGCTCATTTAAGTTTAAAAGCGTCAGCAAAATGTGTTCATTTCCATATAGGCGTCAATGTGAGAAAGATGCAGAATGAGCAAAAAAAAATTTTTTTTTGTCTCTCTCGGCATAACCATGGAGAAAAGGAGGGGAATGACGGGAGACAAAAAGTCATGAAAGAGAAAGCTCCTTTCTCCGTCTGTTTACATAGACTGGAAGCTCTCTTTCCTATAAACTTTCTCTCTGTCTTTATTATACCGAGTATTGCAATGGGAATGGGTTTGGAGGAGAGCTATCGCTATCTTTTTTTTTGTTTGCCACCTCAGAGAACCTGTAAAAGTCATAATGACTTTCCTCTCCAATCTACTTTCCATATAACACTCCCCTCTCCCCTCCAGTAAAAGTCGAGAGAGTCTCAGCTGTGTGACTGTGGATTGAAAAGATTCGTGATTTCACTTTGGATTAATTTTCTCTGCACTGTCTCGAGGAAACAATAAGTTTTGTTAACCTCGAGCAAATTTAATGTTGTACATTCTCTACTCTCTACAACACTCGTTTTCCTGTATAATGTTTCAAGATACATATTGTTATTTTATTATTACTATTCCTCAGCTTGAGGATTTGACAACTGACGTGGGTCAGGTTGAGAACAAAAGAACATGGTGAGCAATTCATGTCAGAGACTAAGATTTAAGACTTTCTCCAGTCAAACCCAAAGGCAAAAAAAACTCTTTGGATTTTTTGTCAAAACTAACCTCTATCACTAGATTGTACTCGTATCAACAAGGGAGTCAATATTTTGAAATCCTTTCTTTCTCTTTCTCTCTCTTAAAGTTGATACATTTGAGAGAAAAAAACCTCTTTGATATTCCGATTCAATATTTTGGTTGACTTTTTTTTACAAACTTTTCATGTTTATAAAGTTTTGAGGATATGGGAGGAGATAGCCTAGAAACATAAAACATTGCAAGGAGGGAAAAGCCGTCTTGGAATTTCCAGCCGAATTGAAATAAATGTGTAAGTATTCAGGTAGAACAAATGTTGTTCATATGTACGTGTGTGTGTGTTTAGTTGTAGTTGTTGTAGCTCCTGTTTTTTTTCTCTCTCTCTCTATGGATTGTGAGGTGAGATAAGGGCTCTTTGAAGCCTCTTGTCGAAACATACTGACAAGCCTGACGATTCATGATTCCTTCCAATGTCGAAAAATTGGGGGAGCCCAAAACTTTTATTCTATTTTCTATCACCCCCAACCTTGAATTCATCTATTTTTATAAAAAATAAATATATATATAAATAAAAAGAACAAGAAAAGCGAGAGATGTGAAGGGAAAATGGTGGAAATATAGAACAGTCGATTTTAGCCTTCCCTAAAAAAATATGCTACGCCGTGCAGTGTCACGTCACTTTTTTAAGTGGCTACACACAAAGACGACAAAAAATTTGTTCGTCTTTTTATCTTTTTCCTCATACCAAAGAAAATGTATTCAAAGTATGATGCAAAAAACAGACACAGAAAAAAAGAGTAGGGCACGGGGCTATTAATCTTTTGGATATTTTTACATAAATATTAAATGAATAAGGTGTACAAATAATGTATGAGGGAGGGAGTCTGAGTCTCTCGCTTTTTCATGTGATGTCAAAAGTACAGATAGGGATAATTAATCAAAAAATAAATATTAACAAAATTAAAATCATTTTTGGTAAAACTTGCTCTCATTATTTATTACCAAAATTATGATTAATTTATTTTTTAATTAATATAAATTATGAAATGAATGAAGAAGAAATATTTAAAACATGCTATGAATATTTAAACATGATATTTTTTGTATCTATCTATGTAACTAACCTAAAATATTTGTAAAATCATTCACTTTTGAATTTCTCTTGTTCCAACTCATTCTCTTTGTTCGTGCTCAAGTGCCTTGTACTCCCCGCCTTGTCTGGGTCAAGTTGAACTTTTGTTTTTGGGAGTTTATTTAAAGTCAATTTTTCATCTTCCACCATTTTATCAATGGCCTCGCAGGACTTGTCCAATTTTTGGATGATCCATTGAAATAACAAGACAATCATTAGAGAGAAGCTGAGGGGTGGACCCACGACCAAAATCCACGACCAGATGCTTAAAAATATTTATAATCATGCAATGAGTCTCTTCATTATTGACTTGTACGCAATTAATTTCATCATATTTTCTATTTTGATGAGGAAACCAAATTATGGATGCTATTCTAAAATTATGAGGCGTATGCAAACTACAATAAAAAATAATGCAGGATAAATTGTAATGCACAAAATAAATAAAAAACACAGGATAACACACAAGATCTACAAGAAACTTTTTTAAGTACATAAAAAAAATCTTAATTTGTAATTGGACTGCAACAGTTACGTGGTTACAATTTTTTTTTAAAAAAAAAAGAGTATTCAATTAATTTGTGACATGAATGATGATACAAATTTTATAAATACTTAAATTGTGATTTGCGTTTTTTTACTGGTTAAGTGGAAGGTCATAAGGTTGTTGTAGTTGTCTGACGGAACACGTGTTGATCATAACAGCCTTAACTGGTCGGTCATTACTTCCAGTTTGACTCATTTCAATAGACTTTACTAAGGGTAGTCCATCCACCACCTAAATAATTTATAATAAATCATCATGTTACTATTCAATGTATATCCATTTAAGAAATAATTATTTCAAATCATTCAGCAAATTCTATGACACATGGGGAGTTTCTCTCTACATTATAACTCTATTTGAGAATGTCAATAGAGTGAGAGGAGGAGGGGAAGCATGTGATCAAGTAGAGTCAAAAATTTAACTATGGTTATATTATTATAGACTCTATTTAATTTGACATTGACATACCTTGCCAAAGACAACATGATGACCGTCTAACCATGGGGTGGCGACGGCAGTAATGAAAAATTGACACCCATTAGTATTAGGTCCAGAATTGGCCATGCTGAGGAATCCAGCATCGGTATGTTTAATGGAAAAGTTTTCTGTTAAATATTTAAATTAGAATTAAATTAAAAATAATTTCAAAATTGCATGATGCCAGATAAATTCAATTTTTAAAAAAATCTAACCATCATCAAATCGTGATCCATAAATACTTGTGGACCCAGTACCATCTCCACGAATAATATCTCCTCCTAAAATACATGTAAAAATTTAGAAATAATTTTAAATGAAATTATTTTTAGAAAAAAAAAACTTTTTAAAAATAATTCTAACCTTGAATCATGAAATTTTTAATAACACGATGAAAGACACTGCCAGCATAAGTCTTTCCGTCAACACCTTGACTGCAGATGGTTGCAAAATTTTTGACAGTTTTGGGAACTTTATCTCCAAAAAGAGCAATTTTGATGTCACCAGCATGTTCTCCACCGATTGTAATTCCAAATGTAGCTTCTTCAGTAACTAACTCCGTCTGTAAATTATATTTTTAAAAATTAAATTAATATTAAATCAAGTCAGTCAAAATAAAGAAAATTAAATCAGCATAATAATAAATGCATACAATATTAAAGTCAAGTTAAATAATAAATTATGAGGGAGAACCCATACAAATTCATTTGTAAATAATACAAAGCAAGTAAATTAAGAGACAGACAGAGTTCCTTGACTCTTATTTAACAGGATAGAAATTTATTACAATAACAAGAAGAAAAAAGCGAGAGTTAAAATATTAAAATTTGTGACTTAAATAAGTTAAAATTTTTACCTTGACTAGAGTAAAGGATAAGGCGAGAATAACGAAAAGGGACTTCATTTTGACCAAAAATGAGTTTTGAGGGAAAAGATACGAGAGAGATAGAAAAAAAAGGTCAGAGGAACAAATTTTGTGTTGGGTCTAGTAAAAGGAGGAGATACTGACTGAACGAAGTGACCAACTTGACGATGGCTAATAATCCTTTTGTATTTATATATGCACGCTCTTGTATCATGTCTCATTCCTATAGTCTACCCATCAGCTCTCTCAAATCCCTATCACTTCCACCCAAAGTCAAACAACCTCCAAACCATAGTAGGAACTATGGTGGTTACTTAACCAGCCTATACTCATATTCCCCTTGTACATTCATACACGAAACGAAGAATACCTTAAGAAGCAACGAACCATTTTTCGATCCTCTTTTTTCAATTCCTTTTAACTATGTACAATCATGTGAGGTTTGTTCAACTCGATAGCTTCTAATATTCCGTTCACCACCACCACAGCAGGACCCCAAGAGCTCAACGTAATATTAGACCACTGATTATACGATACGATACAAAAAAAGAACATTGACAGTGTACGAGCCTACAGAGAGAGAGAGAGAGAGAGAAGAACTTGAAGTTGTTTCATCGTATCGTGTTCCTGTATATGTATCAGAGTGTGCCTCAAGTATAATTTGTGTACTGCATGTATGTGTGTGTACATAATACACTAACGATGAGTCGAACAAGAGCAACTTTACTTCAATTTAATCCTTTTTTCCCTCTGGCTCTCTTCTCATACCTTCTTCTTTTTTTTTCTTTTCATATTTTTACGACAATTTACAATGTCATCTCGTCTCCCTCCCATCTCTCTCGACTCTCATCCTCAGTTCTCACCTCATTCTGGTACAGATGAATGAAACATCTATTACATAAAATCTATTGATGTGGTACAAGTTATTTTGGCTCAAGAATATTTTTGTGGTCAAAATTGATGAGGAGGAGGAGGGAACAAAATCAATGTTAAATTTACCACAGCCCAAAAAAAAACTGTACAAGATATTAAAATGATTTAAGTTTGGTATCCAAGAGGAAGAGGATTGAAAGACCAGTTTTATCTTCTTTCGGGACCATGTTCATGTACTACCGTCCCTCTTGACACCTTTGTTTTTGGCCATTGACTTAATCTTCATATTATATATAGACAAGCACTCCACCCAAACTCTCTCTCAAGTTCTTTCACATCCAAACAAACTTGACAACACAAAAGCCATTGACCAGTTTCTAATGTAGTCGATTTTTATATATTGAGATGCTCAAGATATGTAACAGAGGAGGATATTATAATATTTTTTGCAATACAATACAATACAACTTTTAAAATATCATCCCATCTTCCTCGTTCTGACTCTAGACTGTATGACGTAGACAATGAAAAAATTGTATTATAAATACATGCTCTTGATCTTGATATTCCTAACCATGACTTGTAGTAAATCAATCGTGGCAAATTTATTAAAAATTTAACCCCGTACAGTGTACACCCTTATCCAGTTCATATGAAATTTTTTAAATATAACAAGAACAAAACTCACCTTATTTGTGTGAGCCTGGTCAAGGGGCAAGGGCTCAAAATTGTCATCAAACCCAAATGTGAATGTTGGTTTAATTGACTGTCCTCTCAGACACAAAGTTTGTCGTTCCTCCCGTCCCGTCATATCACAGTAGGCATGAGTTTCATAAAATTGGGGTTTGTATGGACTAAAAATGAGCATACATTCTGTCGTAGAATATGGTTGAACTTTGCCCCACTGTCCAAAATCAAAATAAAAATAAACATTAATTACCAACTATCTTGTAATTTAATTTAAGAGAGAAAACTGACCACTGGCTCAATGAGAAATTCCTCAGGAGGAAAAAGTCCATCTTCATCTTCTTCTTGTAGAATCCCATTTAAATCATCACATTGTAGACAGACCTCAGGCTTCACTAAAATTTTGTCGTCTACATTGTCATTATATCGATGATAACTATGATTTCCATAGAACATTGCATTCCAGTGATTATCGTATCTAATTATTAAATTAATATTAATATTAATATTGCATATTGTTATTAATTAAATACGCAGTTAAAAATGCTGTGATAAATTATTACTTAGACAAATTATCTCCAGTGGCTGTAGCATCAGCTGCTTCCGCCTTAGAATAATATTTCTTCCATTTAAATTGTGCTACCACCGAAGTATTATTTTTTATTTGGACAATAGAATAAGATTTTAAACCCATGTAGGTGTCATCAAATTGAATACATGGTGGAAATATTGTGATACAATCATCAATAGCCTCTCCTCTTAATTTCACCGTTACTACTTCACCTGTTGAAAAAAAACCAAGAATTTTATTATAAAGTTGAAACAGTTTTTTTTGATATTGTTAATTCATCTCATTATTTAATTTTACCGTTTTCATAACGAATAACTAAATTGCCCTCAGCCTTCATGGAAGTCTCTGAATAAAAAGAAACATCCATGACAAAAGTTTCTTTGGGTTCAACAATGCCCCTTTCAAGGGACACACAAAATGGTCTGTACGGGGAAGGGAGGAGATGCTTGTTACAATTTATTAGATAATTCCAAGAATTTTGTATACAATTTTTTTAAAACTCTTTACCCATCAGCAGCAACTAAAAATTTAGCTGTTCGACTTCCAATATTTCTCATAGTGATCATTTTAGTCTTTAAATATTTTACAGGAACTTTGACAAAGTCAATCGAGTCTGGTGGATTGAGAATACCACGACCACCAATTCCTTTACAAAAATTTGACAAAAAAAACATGCCAAATTTTATTCCTTTTTGCGTAGCTATAAAAATTCATGGGTAACACTTTAAGGGACTTGCCTAAAATGGGAATAGCAAATCGTGACTCTTTTGTGATGATGACAAGTTTTTGAAAGAAATCTCGATCCTCTTGAGGATGAAAATGGATGGAGGCTTTAAAAATCATACCAGGAGCAAATTTAGTTACTTGAATTGATTTTTCATCCAATGAAAACTCGCTAGTTTTCTCCATCAGTAGTCCTATTTTTTGTGTGTTCTGTATTTTAAATAAAATTCACACATGAATTAAATTGATTCTAGTTAAATTTTAAGAAATTAATAAATAAAGAGATTATTGTCATACTTTACTTATATTCCTTATGTTAATTTGGATACAGTATGATTTTCTAGGTTGAAAATTTTGAAAAACTACAATGACTGGTAGTACTGAAAAGTTCATGCCGGGTTCCCAAAATTCTAATTTTCTTTGCTGTTTACATAATAATTCTAGTCGTTCTTCTGTACTCATCCCAAGTTCCTTGATGTAGTGTGTAGGGCTTATCTGTTATTTATTTTGCATTTAGTAAAAAAAATATTTTGTATGTTTAGATACATCTTACAATTTACAACAAGTTCAATTTTTATGAGTAGGTAGGTAGACTTTTTTTAATATTGTACAAATAAGAGGGAAAATCGATTATAAAATTACCAAAGGGAGCGTTTTTGAACATATTGGTAATTGACATTCCCAAGCCAATTTGAGTGCTGGGTAAGAATTGTGTCGAAAAATTAACTCTCTCAGTACTTTGTTGACATCCATGTTCTCTTTAATATTTCTTATTTCTTTATTTTCACAAAAATTAAACAAACATCAATGAACTCGAGACACTTATGCACTTTTTTAACATTTAAGTTAAATGTTCTTTTACTGGAACCACAGTAAATAAAACTACCACCATATTTTCCAGACTATTTTTTTCACGGAGCAAGTATACGTATACTTGCTCTGTGATTTTTTATGGTACTTTTATAGAAACAAAATTGCTTTATAATATAGATTACTGAATATTATTCAGTAATAACCTCTCTAATGACTCAAAGAATCATCAGACATTAGAAAATAGTTTCTTTTTGTATCGTCTCTAAGCTAATGTGTAATACACAGGTGATGTAGAACGTTGGGGTTCAGTACTCGCTTTAAAAAATGGGCTGATTGCTCTCAATTAATAACCATGTCAACATCAAAATATTACTGTTATTCTACAGTAAGATATGGCGTCTATCACAGAGCAAGTATACTACTTGCTCTGTGGCGTCTATCATGACACAGGTAGAAATAAGCCGATCAAAAAATGAATCTAATTTAAAATGACGGAGAGTGCAATGTCCTTTTTAATTCCAATAAAACCCAGAAAAATTTCATGGAAAAGAATTAATTTCATGGAAACTATTACCCTCGTTTCTTGGTAGCTAAAATATAAAAAGAGAAAATGCACAAGGTGAGTACTCGTACCATCGACAACAATAGAGAATGTGTATGAAGTGTCTCTGGCTGGAGATGAAAAATGTTTTTGTCTCAATAATCTCTCCAGTGGACTTGCCCCCATCATACGTACGCCAGTATATTATAGTTAATATCTCCGTCAACTTAATAAAGAACATTATAGATATCCGTGTGTACGACTCACTCACTATTAGTTGAAACTGAGAGAGGGAGAGAGAGAGAGAGAGAGAGCAATGAAGTGAGTGAAGATTGTCACCAGAAAAATATGGAAGATGGATTGTAACCACTTCCCATTTGACCTCAAATTCCATTTTCCGCTCATCGATCCTTCCAACATTAATCCACTTGTTCTTTCCCTTTCTCTACCCACTGCACTGTACTCTTACGAGGGCATTTAAGGTCCCCCTCTCCATCTTATGGTTGTTATGTACTATAACCCATATATGAAAAATGTCTCCATTTGAAAGGCAGGCTGGGTGGATACTTTGACTTCATTTATTAGTAACATGACATATGATACTACTATCCACATAGAGGCTACATATGTAAAGCCAGAACAAAAGTTTTTCAATTATTCGCTCTTCGACTTTCTATCCCCCCCAAAAAAGTTTTTTTTTCAACTCTCTGCGATTGAAAAATGATTATGTGGTGGTGAGGATGGCAGTTTCAATCATGACCATGACTTGTCGGCCGGGTTCAAGGGGCCAACATTTTCTCTATCTATTGCGACTCAGTTTTGTCATTTACTTTCAATTTTTGAGAGTCATTTCAATTAGTCGTTAGTTCCTTTTTTTTGCTTCTGCTTGTTATTTTATTTTTCATTTTAGTAATTGATATCTAAATTAAACGAATTTGTTTGAAAATTATGTCAAATTTTTTAATTAACTTTTTTTAATATTTCAGGATATCTTCAAAGAAGTCTCTTCGTTTACAACGTTGGTGCGATGATGGGAGTAAAATTTGGATGAAATATGTTGAGGATGAAGATGAAGAGAGGAAAAGTAAATCAAAGTTGATGCTCATTGTTGATGACACTTTGAGAATTTAAGTTAGATTATAATGACACATGACAAGATTGACCTGTAAAGGAAATGTTAGTGATTAGTTAACTGACTAACTAAAAAACTAACCTCTAAACTCTTCCAAACCACCATCATCATACCACAAACGGGCCAAAGAAAAAAATTTTCTCTCTCTCTTCTTTCTTCTTTTTATTGACGTTATCCTAATCTGAATCTTGGAAGTCATTAACTGTAACCAAGTCTCCGTTATCACAAATTCACACACACAAAAGTTGGAATCCTCCATCATCATCATTTCATGAACTCGTACCTCTCATCCTTGAGCTCTCTTGACTTATGAGAAAAGGACAAGATGAAGGAGGAGAGAAATATCAAAATAGAGAAAGATTTGTGGTTCCATGTGTCTTCTCCAAAAAGAGAGGCTCACTCGTCTGGATGATGGACGACGATCAAGAAAGAGGATTTCACCATTCAAACAAAATTTACTAGTTATAAGGTCACTTTACCAAGTCCAATGAAATGGAAGATGCTCTTTGATACAACTTGAATTCCCATCTTGTCATTCCAAGTCTCTTGTTATTTGTCGATTTTTTTGAGAAAGGAGGAGGGGAGGGGAGAGTAAGAACAAAAGATATGTTCCAAGAAAGACGAAAAAGATCTACAACATAAGATATTGTATAAGAGCTTGTGTAAACATGAACTGATAATTGGCAGAGTGTAGTGAGTTGGTGAGCTCCTCAACTTCTAATCAAGGAAATCCCTCAAGATATAGAACGAATCCATGAAATGGAATGAAAAACTTCCCTCGAGCTCTCTCTCCCTCTCTCTCTCTATTTTCTACTTCTTTTGTGTTTACAAAGTGTATGAAACTTTTTTTTTACAATTGAGTCTCTGTGAACTTATTCACAGGGTTCAATACCTGGCAACATTTTCTTTTCCATGACTCCAACCAAATGATTTTTTTTCCAGTTTGAGTGCAATTCTTTACAAAAATGGAAAGGTACACACATTAGTAAAGTGATAAGCAAACTGTTTGATTCTTGTCCATGTCAAAGTATGTAGATGACGTGGAAGTATATAGAGAGACCACACAAAATAAAAAAAGACAATGTTCCTCATCATCTTGTTAATCTTGTGACTAGTCTAGAGACATAAAAAATAGACAAAACTAAACTGAGAAGCGGAGAGTGAGAGAGAGACTTTTTATTTGACAAATTCCATGGATGGATAATTGAAGAAAACTCTCCCTTCCCCGTCCGCCTGCCCGTCTCACGACAATGGAAACAATATCCGTCTCTCCGTCTCCGGGACTTTTAATTGTGTGTATGGGTGTGTGTGTGTATGTGGGTGAGTGTGAGTGTGAGTGTGTGTTAGGAACGTGTGAAGAAAGTTTGATGAGAAGAATATGGAGGAGACAAATAAAGAGAGGAGAGAAAAAAAATGAAGGAGGAACATGCCTTTGGGCTCCATATCCTTCCTCATTTCATTTGAACGTGAAGGTGAAAGGAGTCGCACACGAGATTTTCTCTACCCTTTTTTTCTCTATTCCAAGAGAATTCTAAAATGTTCACAAGAACTTTCCCCTGCCTTTTTTTGGAACAATTGCAGGGAAAGTGTGAAATACTTTGTCGTCGTCAAACTTTGTTGGTGATTCTTTCACTGGCTGCCTATACCAAAAGAGATGGATGGCCCCTATACACCTACACTCTACACTTTTTAGGGAAAAAAATGGAGTAATATATGTTACCACATATATTTCCAGTAAAAAAAGGTTCTCTCTCTCTTTTGCCCCAAGGAAAAAAACAATAGCGCCTTTCATCCTCATTGTATCTGTACAATGAAAGAAATATGGGGAAAAAGGGAAATAGAAAAGAAATAGTAGGAGAGTTAACATTGGACAAATTTTGGCGTGTTGCGTGGAAACTGGAAATTTTGAGGCTGGAGGCTCAAACTGAACGACAAAAAGAAAAAAAAGGGAATGACCATCCTTTGGCCAATTTTCACGCAGTTCAACAATCATCATCATCCAAATCAAATAGTTGAATGCTTACTAATCGTGAGTGTCGAGGAACTTTTGGGAGTCGTTTCTTCACACACAATTCCTAAAATTAACTTGACCTGGCATTCCTTGAACAATATATTAAGAGAGCAATTTTTCTTCATTATCTCTTTTTCCATATATCCATCACATCACATTCATATATATATATATGTATGATGTGTGTATACTGCTCAACTTTTTTTCCTCGAAATTTTATTTTCTGTCAGTTTCTTAACACTCTTTGATTTCTCTTCGTTCAACTTATTAATCGTCAGGGACAGGAGAGGAGCAAGTTTGAGGAAATATAAGTTATAAGTTAATGTAAAGGCTCTTCACTTTACTAATATGAAGCCCTCCTGTCAAAGTCTCACATTTTGGAAACAGTATTATTTGTGACACACACACACACAGTCAACTTTTTTTCCATCAATTTCTTTTGAGTATTGATTTATTAGAAATTTATTTATTATTCATGACTTCAGTCTTTTATTTCTCAAAGTTTACTGAAGATAATGATAATACATAAAAATTAAAAAAAACAAAAGCAAAAATTCTTTTGTCAATTTAATTTAACATGTAGTTGGTGCATTTGTGTATTATTAAATTATACACAAAATTTATTTGTATAATATATTGTAAGTAAGCAAGAAAAAAGAAACTAAAAATATAAAAGATAGAGATGATCTTCCACAATAAAAACTGTATAATAATTATTTGTTAAGATTTGTCAACGTCTCAAATTAAAAGTCTTAAAAATAAAATATATTGTAAAATGTAATAAAAAATATTATAAATGAATCTTGGGCTGGACTTGATTGGAAATTTGGTATAGAGACTTAATGTATGGGGTAATTTGTAGTACTGAAGTTGGTTGTACAATAGTAAAATTGAAAGAATTGCATAATAAAATTAAGTATGTATAGAAAAAATTTAATAAGAATAAATTACTCATTCCGATTGGTGGTACAAAGGATGTGTTAATTATAGTTGATTTGTGTCATTCATGTTTAAAATAAAATATTTTTATTATTTTTTAAAGTAAAATTTAATAATCTTTATAAATACTGAAATCAATGATCATTTCCATCTCTGTAAAAGTTATCTATATAGATGAGACTATACCTCTCCAAATAATATTTATTTTAGTTTTTCAACTTTAAAATTTAATACTTTAAAAAAGTTTATAAATATGTAACATGCAGACAAAGAAACTTACAATATTGAACAATATTGTTTTATAAAAAAAATCCTTTGTAAATTAATAAAATATTATGAACAAATGGTTCAAAGTTTGGACTTCAAAAGGAAAGAAGAAAACTCGTCAGCTTCATTTATAAAATAAAAAAAGATGAAAGGGAATGATTTTGATAAAAAAATTGTTATATGTTTATAGCTATAGTCTTAGTTTTAAAATGATTTGAATATTTATGTTGTGTAATTTCTAAAATGAATATAAGAAGAAAGTTTGTTGTTGTGAAATACATATAACAAGGAAATATGTTGTGGTAAATAAATAAATAAATTTCGATCCAGAAGATAGATCCCTGTAATGATTGATCTTCCTTATTGTACACTGCGGGGCACCAACTTGGAAGGTTTCGTTTCGCTCTGAGCTCCTTGTCGGAAAGAGCGCGAGAGGAATAATGTGGCATCCAAATTTATGGAAAAGGGAAGAATCTCGTCAATTTTGTTTACTTTGACCTTTTGGCCATTTCTTTCGCTTTACAGACACCGTGACCTGCCCAATAATTAACATTTATGACAGAAAATCATATTGATAAGAGTTTGTTTAAAGTATGCATCTGACAATTAATCAACGAACTTGGTTAGTTAAGTTTTTTGAAAGAAAATATTGTCCACTTTTTCTAAAAGATTAAGAAAATGATTTTCTATAACTATTGTTAATTATTGGGCAGGTCACGGTGTCTGTAAAGCGAAAGAAATGACCAAAAGGTCAAAGTAAACAAAATTGACGAGATTCTGACGTTTTCTAGAAATTTGGATGGCACATGTTCCTATCGCGCTCTTTCCGACAAGGAGCTCAGAGCGAAACGAAACCTTCCCAGTTGGTGCCCCGCAGTGTATATTATGTAAAATAAGAAAATATATGTGTTATGTAAATTATATATCAGGCTTATATGATTTAGGTTACAATGTAGAAATAATACATATAGTACGGAGTAATGAATGTCTATAGAATATTTGTGTACATTTTCAGAGGAGAATCCGTATTAGTATCATAGTTATTTATAATTAATATAGTCATATTTAGTTAGTAAAAGTTGAGAAAAGAAAAATGTTTTTATCGCTACCTGCACAAAACTCTGTTACAATTGTAGTAATGTTAAATTTAATCAATACCAAGGCAGTATTGTTGTTGTACCTCTGGAAAATATGATAATCAAGTAATTAAAAGGGAATAAAAGTATCGTTGGACGAAAATATATTTAATCAGTTGTGTGCATAATGGCATTTTATTGCGTGCAAGTAGAAAGCTCAACGCAAGATTATTTTAAATGACTTGGAAGTTCATCTATATTTATTTATAGCCTACGTAAATGGTCTCATACTCTAATCCACCAAAGAATGTATTGATACAGTCATACATGATGTGTTCATCACCACATTTAAATAACATTGAAGGCAGTTAACTTAACTGTGGTGGAAAAGAGAAAGCAAAGTGAAAGAGGACATCGTTCTAGCTTTCCTTGTTTTTTGTGGGGATTTTGATTGGTAGGAGTTTTTTTTTATTTACCATTTATTTACATTTTTTGGAATCCAGAATCAAAACAGTAGTTTTAGAAATCATGTAATCATTCTTGTTGGTTCAACTCGTCCATAGACGTAACAAGTGTCCATGCTATTGTTGTGTACTACTTTTTCATGCCAATGATTTTTGTGACAGTTGAGAAATAATAATTCCATTGACATGAGTAATATAAATTCTATCAATAAATTGACAGAGTTCCCACGGTTGGAACAGAAAGAAAAGGCTGATGGATTATTATCCAAATTCATGTGGTGGAGAAAGCCAGGTATGAAATTTTTGTCCTTATAATAATACATAATTATAAAAAATAGCCTAGACACAAAAGGGATAGACAATTCAACTGTAAATATGAAATATGGAATTTTATTTTTATGAGTGTACATTTGTTTGACAGAACCACCAGAACTTGAGAAGGCTGGACTCCCGGGGAGTTCAGCAGGGAATTCAGCGTTTGTTTCAGTTGATCCGGGACTAATTAACGATGACAATGTGTCAATGGAGGGTGGTCGACGAGACCATAGACCTTCAAGAGATGAATCTTTAAGTACTGTGAGTGGTCATCCCCGTAAAACTACATCTCCTCTTCCATCATACTACAGATCTGATTCAACCTTGTCGAATAGGTCTACAAATCAATCACCAGATATTATGGATGGCAGTATTTCACCATTTACATTTGAAGCTCGTACTCTTCCAAATGTACTACGAAGAATTAGTAGTTTAATTGCAATGGGAACTAATAATCAAACAGACATCAAAAAATATTGGATGCCAGACTCTGTCAGCAAGGAGTGTTATGAATGTGCTGAAAAATTTACGACCTTTCGTCGGTAATATTTATTTTTTTAAAAAAGAAAACATTCTAATTTCACAAATTATAATATCATTTTAATCATAAACTTTTATTTTTAGAAAACACCATTGTCGTATATGCGGACAAATATTTTGCTCCCGTTGTTGTAATCGTGAAATACCAGGGAAAATTATAGGATATTCAGGTAAAATAAAAATAGACACAACAGTATAAGTACCTATAAAAACAAATGTAGAGCTCTTTTTTATTTCTATTTTTTATGTATACTTATAATTTATTTTAATTTATTATTTAAAAGGGGACTTACGTGTCTGCACTTACTGTTCCAAAATTGTGCTTTCATATCTTCAATCTGCTTTGAGTTCTGACATGTCAGACGACTTGCGGATGGTGCAGGAAGACTTACAAAATCGATTCGGTTCAACGGATGGTATGCATCATGGATCAAGTTCATCATATGGATTACTCTCATCAGAACAACCCACGAATTCTTACAGATCACTCCAACGTCGAAAAATATCATTGGGCTACCAAGAAGAACGATTTGCCACATCTCGTAGTAGTATTCATGACAATGTGTTTGATTCTGTCGTGAGTAATAGTATGGATGAAAAACAAAAGTCTTTTGAAAATTTTGTCAATTTGAAAACATTGTGGGATGAGATGACCCATCCAGTAACTGGTATAGATTGGGCTACCCATCGTCATAATATGATGAAAAATTATCATTCCTGTGTTGTTGGAAGTGAATTGGTTGACTGGTTACTTGCTCAAAGAAAAATTACATGGAGAGGACAAGGAGTCCAGATAGGTCAAATGTTAATCGATGCCAATTTAATTGAGTGTGTGTCACAAGCAGAGCAACTTTTCCTTGACGCTTATGCTTTGTACCGACCCATGCAACTACCTCTTCCACCATTACACGAGTCTTCCGAACCAAGTAGTACCCGAACTAGTCATGATTTTGGGGATGGACGGGATAGTCAAGATCCACTTTGGGTCAAACAAATCAATACTCGTTCTAAGCATGATCCCAATGTGGAAACAAGAAGTAGAAGTAATTCATCTCTCATGGATACTTCTCATACACCTACAATGGATACACCTCCATCATCAACAAAATCTCGTTTACCATCAGCAGCTTCATTATATTCTTTGGATTTAAATTTGAGTGAAAATACCGTGTCCATCTCAAAACCAAAGGATGAAAATAAAAGTAGTGGTAGTACTAGAGATCCCTACCATCAATCATCGCCTACATCGTCCATTAAATCTACACCAAGAAATCCACGAAAAAATACTGCAATGAGTGTCACCACCGAGGCTATGACGGATGAATTTTTACAAAAAACATTACAACTACAAAAGGATCAAGGAAAAGATTTTGTTGCTCCAACTGGATGGCACAGTCCCCAACAGTTGACCAGTGACAATGAATTACTAGCTTTTCAAAGACTTTGTAATGCATTCATTCGACATGAAAATGATTTTTTGAATCAATTACTCGACAGTATGAATCTATCTCAATCTTGGGCTGATATCATTCTCCCTATAGTGCATAAAGTGACTGAGATTGTTAAACCAGATGTGAGACATGCTGATGATGAAATGGATATTCGTCAATATGTTCAATTCAAAAAGGTTAGTGGTGGAAAGAAGGAAGATTGTAGAATAGTGAATGGCGTTGTTTGTACCAAAAATATTGCCCATCGTGGTATGCGACACAAGTTGAAGGATCCAAAAATTCTATTAATTGGTTCTTCTGTGGACTATCAAAGATTTGAAAATAGATTTTTATCGTTGGAACCTTTAATGATGCAAGAATACGATTATCTAAGAAATACCGTCGCAAGAATCACGTCATTACAACCAGATTTAGTTTTAGTAGAAAAAACAGTGTCTCGTCTTGCCCAAGGTAAGAATACACCTACCACAAACCAGATGCATGTATCACTTGAAAATTATGCTCATTTTTAATGATTAATACTATTATGATTGAAGGCCTTTTTTAAGTGCAATATAAATAATATTTGAAAATATTATTTTAACTTTTCAGATTTAATGCTGGAGCAAGGGATTACATTAGTTTTAAATGTGAAACCATCTGTGATGGAGAGAGTGGGAAGATGCACTCAAGCAATTATTACAACATCAGCAGACACACAACTTGGAATTGGAAGGCCACAACTTGGAATGTGTCATAATTTCTACATTGAAAATTTTCAATTTGCGGATGGAATGAGTAAAAATTTAATGTTTTTTGATGGCTGTGCCATGCATTTAGGCTGTACTGTATTATTACGTGGTGGGGTGAATGCTGAGTTAATGAAAGTGAAACGTATTATTTCTTTACTAACCTTCGTCGCTTATAATTGGAGACTTGAAAGATCATTTCATATTGATTTATTTGCCATGCCTCCGGACTCTAATAAAGAAGACAAGAATCGTCATTGTTCATTAACTGATGTTCTAGAGTCCCCGGGTGGTAGTGAAAATTTTGTGTCTGCTCATTCCAGTCCAAATGAAGATAGTCATGATGATGCTGGCAAGTCATCAAAAGAAATAACTGAGAGTTCATTTGAGAGTCCAACAAAATACGAACAGTGTTCTGAAGTCAATGATACTAGTAGAAAGACAACAAATACAAAGTCCGAAATTTGTGATGATTTTAGTGATCCTTTACAATCATTTTTAGCCAAGGGAGGAGACTATTCTCAACTTTTACTACGTAGAGATGATAGTTCAGAAAAGCTCACCGTTCAATTTGTACCTGATTCCTCTAAAGACACATTAAAAACTTGTATGGATGAAGTGAGACTGTCAGCTTCCCCCTTTGTCAAGTTTACCCTTCCTCATTTGGAAGCTGATAAAAATTGTGCTTTAAGGAAATTTTTTCCACAAGAAATTTACTGGTCAGCTTTATTACATAGAGGTAGTGGGCCAATTGGAAATCATCATCATCAAGCCGAGAATAATAGTCATAAGAATGGGATAAGCAGAATGCCAAAGATATTATGGAAATCTCCACATCCCTTTATTTCCTTAAAAATGACAGCACCAATTTCTTCGGATGAAATTCAAGCCTCAGTAGCTGATTTTCGACGGAAAGGAGGTAGACTTGATTTTGGATCTCAAAGTATAGGAAGACGGTCTGCAAGTTCTACAGTCAATAACTTGGGTAGTTGGAATGTTTTGGAACCTGAAAAACCTGGAAATGGTCGGGTTGATTGTCTCGACCCTTTTCGACATCAAAAACTATCTGTTTTATTTTGCAGCTACTCGTCTATCTCATGCAATGCACCATTCTTCTGTGTCAATCCATGGTATGAAATACATAGGCCTTTATGTTTGTTTTATTCAAGTAGTAAGTTATGTGAATACATAATAGACACTTACATAAATTTTATTTGGTTTGACTTTTTAGGGTGGTCAATATGGATTTGTATGGACGTCATGATATTTCATTGGGAATGTTTTTGGAAAGATAGTAAGACAATTAAATAATCATGTGATAAATATGATACTCTCTGTTTTCGTCAAGTACTAATACATTTGATGTTTATTCTAGTTGCTTTCGAAAAACTTACCATTGTCCAGCAAGGCAATGTGATACACCTATGCTATTTCATCTTAGAAGATTTGTTCATGAGGACGGTTGCATTCAAGTTGCATCCAAAGAACTTGACAGCCCGATTCTAGGTTCTGGAGAAAATATTCTAATGTGGAATTGGTGTGCTGTTTGTAAAACCCAAAATGTACGATAAGTCATCCGTTCATATAATTATACCTACATTATATTTATGATTCCAATTGAATACATGTTTTTGAAAGTAATAGTGTATTTTTTTTGGTCTTTCGTTTTTTAGGTTTCCCCTATCGTACCAATGTCAGCGGATGCGTGGTCTCTTTCATTTGCCAAATATTTGGAACTTAGATTTTATGGTCAAATGTATCAGAGGAGAGGATTCGATCATCAGTGTTCCCATTCTCTACATCACGAACATGTGCATTACTTTGCCCAACATAACATCATATCTTGGTTCAAGTGAGCGAATTTATTCTTGTGAATTTTTATTACTGACCATTATTCCGTACGAAAAGTTGTTAATGTGATAAATGTAAGAGCACGTACAAGCATTGTATCAAATTTAAATTAACTAATTTTTTGTAATTTCAAGATATTCCAAAATTAAACTGTGGGAAGTTTGCCTTCCAGCCACTTGTCTAAACATTAAAAGTGAGCCTAAATCAGTGCAGAATTTGATAGACGATGTAAGTTTGGCAAAGAAATTATAATTACTCTTTACTTTTCTAATGAAGACACTCTAGTTTTTTTATTCAAAAAACAAATGTTTTCTGTCCAGGTTAAAGTTGTGGCTATCACTGGTCATGGAGTCTACAATAGTATTTTAGAAGCCCTTATGTCCCTTCGAGAAACTTCTGCTGGCTTTAGAGCCGATGGTAAGTAAATAAAAAATCTTTTGTTTTTTTGTGTTCTGTTTATATTTCGAATCAAATGTAAATACTGTGCTCAATTGAAGTTTTGGACCCATGTATATGAAAATAAACAATGATTTTTTTTTCATTTTATAGAAGTTTTGACTTCATTGTTGGATCATTTGAAAGCAGAAAAAATGGTGTTTCGCTCTAAAATAGAAGAAATACAAATAAATTTGACTGTGCCTTCAGAGAGTGAAAAAGTGAATAAAAAAGGTAACAAGAATTTTTGATCTTTCATATTGTGATTCATAACATCTAGTACACATTGAGATTTTTATATGTAAATAGCAATATCACGAATATGGAAAGTAAACAAGGGAGTAGATTTAATATAGGATATATTTAATCAAATGTCTATGTGAATAAATAATTTCATACTGAGAGTTGTTTAACAATCAATGAAATCATCATTCAGTACAAATATTTACTTTGCTGATCAATATACAATGTTTGCAGATTCCGAGGCCTTTTTGTGGAAAGTGACTGACTCAATAGGATTTTTAAGAAGTAGTATTGCAGACACCATACAATCATGGAATGTACGGTTACAAGATCTACTGGCTCTCAAGAAAAAGGAGGAAAAGCAAGCAAAGGTATGTAATAAAATAAGAGCAACACTGTATAAATAAAGTATTTAATAAGAAGATTAATTATATGTAATTACTATTGAGCGAATGGAACTATTATACAACAATTTTGAATGTTTTACTTATGAATGTATTATAGAGTACACAAAGAGTCGACGTTGAAGACAGTGGTCCAAGAGCAGCAGCAACTATTCATAGAATAGAAAGTGATTCAATCTTACCCACATATGTACCATCAACGACTGCTCAAAGTCTGGTAGTAGGAAAAGATGCATTTGACGAACCTAAATCTGGAGAACAGAGTTGTTTGGAATCTAGCAGTGAGTCACGTTCTAAAGAAAGGGGCAGTCAGAGTAAGTGACATTTATGTCTATTATTCACTTGCATAAGAGGACTTGGATTGGATTGGAGTATAGAACACGGGACCATTTTGTTTTATGATTTCTTTAGATTCCGGTAGCACCTTGGATATGAGCATTTCAGGTGTTTTGGATGAATTAACCAACATTTCTATTCCATCCATGGCAGACGAAGGAGTAATTGTTGGTTCAAGTGAAGATTTATTAGCGAGCAGTGGGAATAACAATGGCACTGATGCAAGTAAAAGTATTAGAAGTTCAACAGCGTCTCCTCCATCCCCTACACAATCTATTCGCTCAAAGTCAGAAGGAGCTGACAAAATTTTACGAAGTAATATTGACGTGACGACAGAAGATTCTCCAGATTTCAAAATGGATAAAAAGAATGCGAGTAATGCTGTAAAAACAATCATATCTCATTTTATTTCGGGCTCTGGTTCTGGACAAGTTATTCAGGTATACCTTTATTGTTTTCAGTTTTCATTATGATTACTTACATGAAAAATTAAAGTTTGAGTTTAAATTAATTTTTTTTTCGCCTTGGAACAGTCACCTTGGATGAGTACGGATCATTACTTTTTGGCAGCATTGAGCTCAATTCCAATTTCAGTGCATGAAAATGAGCCCAGCTCTGTTGCAGCATTTGCGTTATCCTCAAATGAATATAGAAACAAATTGGCTGACTGTGTCAAGAGTAGTCAAGGAAAGATTTTGAAATCTTGTGAAGATGACGATTATATTGCGTAAGTCAGTTGTAGAAAATTGTTGATGAAGCTTAACTTATTTGGTTTGCTTAATGCTAGAAGAATTTTGTAAATGTTTAAAAAATCATTTACATCATCAGGAATATTCAGCCTTAGATTTAAGACTAATTATTGCTTTTTGTCTTATTTCTTTTTAAAATAAATTTTCACAGTGGGAAGAAAGCAAAATATGGAGAAATAAGTGGTGGAGAAGATTTTCAAAATTCATCAAGTCCTAGTTACAACAGTAAAACAACCGAATCTTCTGTTGGTGATAAAGTTGCGGTGGACATGGATCTTGATGACAAAGATCGGTAAATTTTTGTAGTTTTTAATTTTGTTTAATTTTTGTTGTTTGTTGTTTGGCAAATTAAACTAAATTAAATATACACAAAATAACTAGGTATTGTTATTTTTACAGAACTGCCAAAGGTAGTGGCAATATAGAAGTTCAATGTGGGACCATTGCAGCAAAATTTTATTGTCGTGTGTATTTTGCTGAACAATTTCGTCAACTACGAGCTTTGTGTTTAGAAGTGACTGAAGAATTTTACGTTCGTTCAATTGCCCGGTGTATTCCATGGTGAGACCTTTTTATAAGTTTTTGGCACTTTTGTGCACACGCGATTTGCTCATATATTGTACTGATGCATTTGTATTCTAATAAAATTTATTAACAGGAATGCAAGTGGTGGAAAATCTGGTTCTACATTTTGTAAAACAGTTGATGATCGATTTGTTGTGAAACAAATGTCAAAATTTGAAATTCAATCATTCCTCGATTTTGCACCAAATTATTTTGATTATGTGCGTGGGTGCTATCAAGGGAATAAGCCAACAGTCCTTGCCAAAATCCTTGGAGTTTATCGTATAGGATTCAGAAATACAACAACAAATGCCCAGTCTAAAATGGATATTCTGATTATGGAAAATTTATTTTATGAGAGGAATATTTCTCAAAAGTTTGACTTGAAGGGGTCTGTAAGAAATCGCTTGGCAAATGTATCTGGAAAAGAGCAACAAGAGGACTTGGTTTTACTTGATGAAAATCTAGTCAACAGTAAGTAACCTGTACTTGTATGTTTTCTTTGTATTAACAAAGACAAGTTCATTTTTAAATGCCATGAGATGTAACCTATTTTTATTTAGCATGATGAATGTAAAACAAACATGATTGTAAAATGTTATGATTATTTTGTATTTGATAGTGGCCTGTGAGAATCCTCTGTATATTCGTCCCCATACGAAGACTGTACTGACAATGGCATTAAGCAATGATTCGCAATTCTTGTCATCTCAGATGGTCATGGACTATTCGCTACTGGTTGGGTTTGACGATCAAAAGAATGAACTTGTAGTTGGGATCATTGGTAAATTTATAGATTATAAAAAATTTCTAAGAACTGAACTTTCTGTTTCTTTTTTATTTGAGATATCTTTTTTATAGAGCTGAATGTACAATTAATGTATTTTTCTTTTCTAGACTACATTCGTACTTTTACATGGGATAAAAAGATTGAAAATTTGGTCAAATCTTCTGGTCTTCTTGGGGGTCAGGGGAAAATGCCTACGGTGGTTTCACCTGAAGAATATCAAACAAGATTTTGTGAAGCTATGGATAGATATTTTCTTTTAGTTCCGGATCGATGGATGGGTTTGGGTCTTGGAGTAGATTCGTAAAAATCGTAAAATATATAAACTAAAAGTCTTTCGCATTCCAATTATTGTCTTTCTAAGCGTTCCAATATATAAATTATTATGCCAGCAATAATAAATGCGTACATTTTATTCTGTTCAATCTTTTTGTTTTTGATTTTGATGCCACATTTGCATATTTTTATATGAATAAAGACAACTCATAAAGTCTCTTTCATTTCAAAATTGTCACGATCATTCAGTTCAAATGTGTACTAGAATGTTATGAATCATGATATGACGCAAGCAATGTGAGGGAAATGTAAAGAAAGGTTTTTCGAAACTTCTAGTTTTAAAATCTTAAAAAAACGACAAGAGAATTACAAAGAGAATTTTATTTATTCAATCAAGTTGACGTAGGAGAGTAGTAAAGGAGCCTTGTAAAATAAAAATTGTAATAAATTACTCTTATAAATCGAGACATGTATTTTTCAAATCTTAAATCTATCCTGGCTATTTGGACTTCATTCCGAATCCATTGGCGTGCAGGAGGTCATTCAATCCATACAATTTTTCCTGGACACCTTTAATTTTTATTCCGTGGCTTTAATTCTTCAAAACAAGGATGGAGAAATATTGAGTTCTTCTTTTGAGGATTATGATATTCATGGCCCTGAAAAACAATATGATCAATGAATTTAAAATACATCACCAGAAACTACACATGAAATGTAAAAAAGGCAAAAATATTATCAATAAATGTAGCATAAAGAATTTAATTTTTTACCTTCGACCAGTCGTAGCTGACACCATAAGCAAACATAGTACCATCACTATTAAAAGAACAACAGGTAATAGGGAGTTCCGTGGGTTCAGATGTCTTTAGTTTAGTCCTTGCATCCTTATCCCAAAAACTGTACCGTCCATCAGAGCCAACAGTGGACAAAGTCCCATGAACTGGGTGGAATTTAATGTCGTTGACCTAATATATGTAGAAAGAAAGGACATGCATTATTCTCACCCTAAATCACCAGAATATATACAAAGTTTTAACAAGTCATGTACTTACAGCAAAAATATCCTGGAATCCATTGTTAGTACCATTTGAACGATGACATTTGAATGTAAAATTATCTTTTGGATTAACTGTATTGACATATTGAATGGCCACACGTCCTTCTACACTGCCCAACGCATAGCCTGTGTACAAGAGAGAGAAAATCAAAAATAGTATTATTATATCACAGCAAAATGCTACAAATTATGGTAGTATAAAAGGTAAAAGATGATTACCTGTTGGGACATTTTTCTTGTCTTTGAAGATAGCAACCGTTCGATGCTGATATTTAAGAGGTGATTCCATTTGTTTATATTCTGATGGAGTGTTTTCAAGCTGATAAATAATTATATTTCGACTTGCTGTTCCAACAACAGCCATGGGGTATTCCTATGGATAAAAAATAATTTAAAGAGATGCTTAATCATTTTACATACAATACAGTATAAACTTGTATCCAATTAAAAAAATATTTACCACATCGACACAATAACATCTCTCAGGAACATTTAGAGAGAGCATAGGAGTAGGACTTCTGGTATCCCAAAACTAATTTTAAAAAGAATAAATATATGTAAGTACAAAGTAAGTACTGCAGCTGAGAGGAAAAAACCTCATAAGAATGCTTAACAAGTTTTTGAATTTTTATAAATAGTACTTTGATCGTTTTGTCCCAGGAGCTAGTCATGACACAAGTATAGTTTGGTGCCTTGACCCAATGACAACTCTTGACTGGAGCATCATGCTGTGCAACTTGAATAGGTTGATTTGAGGCCAAATCCCAACATTTGACAGTTTTGTCACAGGAAGCCATAAATACTTTTGACCCATCCTATTATTAATAATACATGACTTGTAAAACAAATAATAAACAAAAGTATTTATACGCAATAGGACATGGTTTTTTTTAAAACTTACATCTGACCAACAAACATCAAGAATGGGTCCTTGCATTGACTGCATTGATTTGGGCACTGTTTTACCAGTAGTTCTCTCAACTTCCCAACATCTCACCTATTTATTTAGAAAAAGTAATTTAATGCAAAAAGCACATGTGTTTTTTTCCATGAAGAGAGTGCATTTTGTTGAATTAATTTTACGGTCTTACATTATTATCCCAACTACCCGCAATTAAATAAATACTTTGTGTGGAAGGTGGACTAAATGCCAAACATGACACGGAGTCATCGGGAGGAGACATGACCTCAACGTCTTTATTCGGATTTGTCGTAGTTGCACTCAATCCACCGATATTTGACAATCCACCCATTGTTGTATTTCCCCCAAATGAAGGGGCCGTCCCGACTCCTCCAAATGTAGTCGTTCCTCCTCCAAACATGATGATTTTGTGAAAAAGTTGTTAAATCCAAAACTGGGAACGTGATTAAAAAAGAAAAAGAAATTAAAGTTAAATCAACTTTTTTTGTTAAACTACGTTTTGCTTTGCCGCGCAATTGGGGATTTGAATTGGCCGAACCTGCGTAGTGGGTCGAGTGGGGAAGGAAGCCAAAAGGCATGGCATTATGTATACGATGAATACAAGCCGAAAGCTTGTTGGTGTCTCATTTTGTTTTTTCTGAGGGAGTGGAATTTAGAGGAAATTTTGGGACGGAAATTGGGAGAATCGAGCATAAAATCCGTGTCCAGAGTCGGAGCAGCCCGTCTGTCACCATTGTTGACATCAACAACAACTGTGGTAAACGCCAGTAACATTAGTTTCCAAATTTAAGATAGAGACGCTTGGATAGAGGCTTTTGGGTGACCCCTACTAGAAATGGTGGTAGAAAATCCGAGTGTCTTGAAATAACCGGTAGGTCGTGTCTGGCTTCTAAGACTTGATGAAAAATTTTAACCAATTTTTCAACATTTTAATTGATTGAGGAGTTATTTTGATCTCTCCACTCGAAATTTTATTTCCGAGTTGGATTTTTGAAATTTCCATTCATGTAGTCTTAGTACACAGCCATTGTACACGCATACATACTATATAAGGATGTTATCTCGCTCCTGCCTGTGCACTACTACAGGCCAATGTAGTAGAGTTGTAGGGAGTGGAATTAATAATAAGAGTGATTTCAAACAACTCATCATGTTGGATATTATTACAGATTTAATTTCTGGAGGTTGAGATCCCCCCCTCTCGTTCAATACTTACTTACTCTTGTCCTAGACAAACCAAAGAGTAAAGAATATGGAAGTTGAACATGATGAAATTCAAGTCACTTACTTGGAAGGGATGGAAGTTGATCCCAACACTCAAGAAGGTAACCACAATTCCCTTGTCATCTTTATTTTATTTCATGTATACTTAATCATTGCTATGTAATTTTTAATCATGTCGTTTCTCGTGTACTATTAGTGATAAAAGACGATACGACGTACTATGTGGAACATGATGCAGAGGAACATGATCAATTTTTGTATGGTGATCCAGAACAGGAAGGTAAATAAGTAATAAAAAGTATTCTTGTTTATTAAATAAATTAAATAGAGTAACTATTCATAATCATTTTGCATTGTGTGAATAACGTTTTCTCGTATTTTTTCATTTTAGATATTCATACCGGTATCGTTCGAGCTAGTTCTAGTGGAATTACTGTACATACTAGGGAAAATGAAGAAGGTGATACTGAGGTCCTTGGAATTGAGGATGATGATGGGAGTCAAACTGGAAAGGAAACGTATGAGACAGTGACAATTGTTCCATCCGAAGGGGACTCTGGAGAAGTCAGCTATGTTCTCATTGTCCAACAACCCGAAGATGACAAAGAGGAGAGGGACGATGATCTCAAAGTTTTCGATTTTGATGAAGGAGAAGATCCGAATGTACAGGTACAAATAATTTTATTCATCTCAAAATGTTTGTATTAATTGTATTAACACACAGGGAATACAAGTAAACATACAAAAGTTTTAACAACAAATACTATTTATTTTATAGACTGAAAACGAGGAAGAAATTGAAGACACAAAAACTACTACTACCAAGAAATTGTTGGTGGCTCCCAAAAAGTCTCAGACAGCAACACAAGCTCACATGTGTAATTATTGCAACTATACAAGTCCCAAGCGGTAATTACTTACATATTTAATTTTTTTAAAATTACAGTAGTTTATTATTGCACAAAATAGGCCAGTCAAAGCAATTAGTATCATTGATCTGGTAGAGAATGTGCACATATTAAAATTATATTCTTGTCGGAGGGCTTGTTCCAACATTATTTGCGAATGAGTATCAGTTAAAAACTAAGAAAACAATACAACAGATTTTATTTATTTTTATTTTGTGTCAATGCATGGTGATATAAACTACATGTTAATGTTATGTATTTCTTCTGTAATATAATATTTCTTTGAATTTTTTTCACAGTTATTTATTGTCCCGACATATGAAGTCCCATTCCGAAGAACGTCCTCATAAATGTAGTGTTTGTGAACGAGGTTTTAAGACTCTGGCGTCTCTCCAAAATCACGTCAATACACACACTGGGACGAAACCTCACAAGTGCAAGTACTGTGACTCTGCTTTCACAACTTCAGGTACAATTAGATTTGTCTCTCCTCTTGATATGAAAAAGTTGGGTGTACTCGGAAATCTTTTATATCAAACTATTTAAATAAATAAAGATATTTAAAATAATGCTGATAATTTCTCTTTTTAGGAGAGCTGGTCCGTCACGTTCGCTATCGGCACACGCACGAAAAACCTCATCACTGCACTGAATGTGATTATTCCAGCGTCGAATTGAGCAAGTTGAAGCGTCACATGAGATGTCACACTGGAGAACGCCCCTACCAGGTATGTAGTAGTATGTACCAAAGTTAATTCACATTTTAATAATTAATTTACAAAATTTTAATCATCTTTTTTTTTTTATTTATTAAAGTGTCCTCATTGCACCTACGCCAGCCCTGATACGTTCAAACTGAAAAGACATTTAAGGATCCACACAGGTGAAAAACCATACGAGTGTGACATATGTCAAGCAAGGTTTACTCAATCCAACAGTCTCAAGGCTCATCGTCTTATTCACACCGGTATGCTCATCATACATCTCTCGGTTTTTTTTTTGAAAATATTGAACCAACGTCTAAGCTATATATTGACCATTTATTTTCTTTTTTTACTTTTTTTCTCTTTAGGCAATAAACCCATATTTAAATGTGAGCTCTGTCCGGCTACTTGTGGGAGAAAAACAGATCTTCGTATTCATGTCCAAAAACTGCACACCTCTGAGCGTCCTCTCAAATGTAAACGATGCGCAAAGTCATTTCCCGATCGTTATACTTTCAAGGTAAATATAAAATATAATTTCTTTCACATATTTTTTTAAAAAAACTCAAAATAAACCACCAACAAAAGTTGTTTGTTACTATTGTTCACTAAAATGTGATCTCATTTGAATTTGTTTGTTTATTATAGCTTCACTGCAAAACACATGATGGAGAGAAATGCTTCAAATGTGACTTGTGCCCCTATGCTTCCTCATCCCAACGACATTTAGAGTCGCATATGCTGGTTCATACCGACCAAAAACCATACCAGTGCGAACTTTGTGACCAAGTAAGTTATCTCTTTTAAATATTTGAATATTGTATTGTGTCTCATTCATAGATATGATGTCTATTTTAACATTCTCAAAACCATTAATTCAACTCAATATACAATTGTATTTTTCCTTTTTTTAAATTTATGATAGGCCTTCCGGCAAAAACAACTTTTGAGAAGACATCAAAATTTGTATCATAATCCCAACTACGTTCCTCCTCAACCCCGGGATAAACAACATGAATGTTCAGAATGCGGGCGATCATTCCGACATAAAGGAAATCTTATTCGGCACATGGCCATTCACGATCCGGAATCTTCTGCTCACGAACGAGCATTGGCCTTAAAAATTGGTCGTCAAAAGCGTATTCAAGTAATAATGATTCATCTATTCTTATTTAATTTTCATCATTTATGTGAACTCTCTAGAGAATTATGTGGTTTGATACCTTTATTTGTATTTATCACATTGATATAGATTGTAGATGGGCAACAAATAGAAGTTATAGACGAAGACGATGAAGAAGACTCAGAAACACAAGTTTTGGCTGTTCAAGGAGAAGATGGACAACAATATGTTGTTTTAGAAGTCATTCAGCTTCAGGTATGTGCATTCATTTTTTATATCTAGTTTTTTTTTCGCAGATATTGCACAAAATAGGCCAGCAACTGTATAATATATCGGTACCTGGTAGAGAATGTGCACAAATTAAAAAACTTTTCGGAGGGCTTATTACAATCTATTTGTTAATGAGTATCAGTAAAGGAAAAGGAGTTGACAGTATAATTTATTTTATTATCCTATGGGTATATTTATGTAGTGGATAAGTTAGAAATTTAATTTGGCTTTTTAGAATCATTCAGTTTGTCATTTATAAATTTACAATGTTTACTTTTGTACAGGAGGGAGACGTGGCAGACAATTCTGTTTCCATTGTTGACGAGTCAGAGATCTCAAATGACCAAATTTTGCAAGGTGAAACTGATATGGGTGATTTAACCGAGCATTCAATCATGCATGATCTGCAAGAGTCCACCGGTGAAGGTATATACAGTACGATCTCAACCTTTTAATTTTCAACTTATTTAATATTTTACGCCCAGGTTGAGTTGTTTACACCTCTTCTTGAATTAAAAAGGGAATTAAATTTTGTAAATGTTATTATTTACTTTTTCTCCCCCACAGAAATTCAATACCATAGTGCGGTCTTGGAAGATATGAAACCAAAACAAGTGCACATCAAGCAGGAGATTGTGACAGAAAACGATGTCAAAAATTGTTTTGGATTTGATGTAAGTTTACATTTGTTTATACTTGTCCAACCAATATCTACAATTTCAGATAGATATGAGTCATAGATTTTACTTTATGAGACACCGTATAGTCTGTATATAATTTACTACTGAATTTTCAAAATTAGTCGTATTTATATGGGAATCATAAGCATGTTGACTCATTTCAGTGTATTTCCATCAGTGTATGAATTTAATACATTTTTTTCTGATCATTGTTTCATTTCCAGGATGATGATGACGAGGAGGCCGAAGATCCTGATGCTTTGGAATATTTCAACCCAATAGCAACGTAAACATTTTCTCGAAATAAGATATAAATTAATTTGTATAGGACTTTTTTAAAGGAGCAATTTTCTTATATGATATATACATAAATATATTATATATCTGTACTACTAAGTAAGTAGACATAAGTTATCCTATACGTAAAACAATACTAATGAATAATAAATATTGTAATACACAGTATTATAGTATTCTAAACTAATTATATTGTCATTGCGATTTTACTTGTGATGATAAAGATTACATCAAAATGATGAATAACGAATTTTTGTTAATTTTCAAAATACTTAGTTGGCATCAACAACAAATAATTAAAACTAGCTAATTATTTTGTAGGTTTGTCAAATATTATACATATTATTAGTATAACATAAGAATCCATCAATGAATTCAGATTGGAGCAACTTGCTTTTGGCATTACAATTTGTATTGCGTGCAAGCATTAATAAACGTAATAAAGAGAAGAAACACAACCACAATTTATTTTGTAAATTCATAATTATTTTCATTTGGAGAAAGACTTTTCAAAGTATGTAAAGAGACTAAGATTGTGCATAATAGGAAATGAATGGAGGCGACTAAATTTCATGTGCATAATTTTACTAGTTAGATGTTCCCAAATTTTTTGAGGAATTGTTCGGTTCTTTTCAATTTTTTTGATGAAATAATTGCGGAGCTGTTTCATAGTTTGACCTATGATTGCTTGCTATGAGCCTCATGCATAAATTAGTAATTTTTGACCTCCTTGAAGAGACTTTTTTACTCTACTCCAGGGCATTAGAAGACCAAGCATGCATACAATGAAGCCAGACTTTTGTATGATGGAAATATGGAATAAGGAAATGCAACCCCATAGTCATTTTTGGAATTTTAGTACATTGATTTTATTTAGTATTAACTTTATATTTTGAATATAATGAATATATTATGATTATGGTTATAATAATCTAACTTGTCGTTTTTTTTCTCTTCTAAATGGTATTATACACAAGAAAGAATATAGGTACTGTTTATATAATATGAATAGTCTAATTTCATGTGTGATGTGTAAAGTAAACATGTACTTAAATGTAAGTTTTCTGTAAGTATATTTTACATAGACATATACATATTTCTGATGGTCGAAAGTGTGTGCTGCGTTGTAAGATCAACTGTATCTTTAAGGAACGAAAAATTGAAAAACACATTTATTTTTACCACAGTCACCAGTCAGTTTCAGCTTTTATGTAACGTTAGTTTATTATTTTTTTGTAATATACAAATAATTATCCTTATATATATATTTATATGCATATGTACACAATGTTTTGATTTATGAAGTAAATTACCTATGCAAGTAAGTAATATGCATTGTATTATATATATATATAAATGACAATTTGGGTACGAGTTTTTTTTAAAGTATTATTTATAAGGGAAAAATCGATTTGCTTTATATTTACAATTTTTGTATGGGGAATTTTAATTTCGAGCAATTTTATTTTAACAGTTCAATTAATAGTGTTACCAACAGATTATGTACATGAGATTGACACCGGAATCAATGTCAGTTAATGTACAGAATACGACATAAGTTGTTTCATTCATTATTACATTTGTTGGATTTATTTTATACCATAATATGCATTAGGAACATATATATGTACATGACCTTTCACATTTAATTTTTTAAATATATCATCAGTTAACAAATTAAGTAGTCGTCACGGTTCCTTGATTGTGTAGCTCTTGTTATCTCTCCTCACTTTCTTACTATTTAATGTATATTGCACGATTGTATTATTACATATATGTACTTTTTTTGCAAATTGTTATATTTTGTTAAATAACTTAATGCCCACTGCATTCGCCAACCTTTTTTTGTATACATATATGGAAGTATTTTATCATTCCATTGTACACAACAATGCACATCACTTCTAATGCGTATCATATCATAATATATATAGCTATTGACTTTAGTCAAATTAAATCTAGCCAAGTTTATGCAGCATTGGTTGTAGGAGGACATTGATATTTATTTTTATTGAAAATTGTAATTGTGTAAACCTTTTTCTCGATCTTCTCTGTATAGCTGCACATTGTCTTTTTTTGCACTTGTAGAGATTATTATAATTATTCTAGGTTAAGTATATCCTTGTTTATTGGTAATTAATTAACTATGTCATTGCTTTTTTTCAACAATAATCCTTATGGATTACTTATTACTTTTCCTACTCTGTATTAAGTATAAGTAAGTACAGGAACATAATTTAAGATAATTAAACAAAAGAGACAAACGTGCTTTTAATTCCAACGATTTAACTTTCTATACTTTCTCTCTACAGTGAAAGTCCTGTTCACCATTTGGTTTTGGCAACAGCCAGTGATCCAGAGAACATAAATTCTGCTTCAAAAAATTATACTCTCAAAAGACCCCAAGAGGTAAGATCCGACAAGCATAAAAGTAATCATGTGAGTTAAAATTATTTAAATATGGGGAAAATGTTAAAATTGAATCAAACAAGTTGGTCCTTAAATGAAAGAAAATGTACATAAGTATTCATTAATTGCATCTATCTCCTGTGTTATTCTTATATGTACATATTTATTTTATAATATTTTTAAGCTTGATAAGTACTAATTTGTGCTATTTATTACAATAATATTTTTCTTTGGGATTTTATTATAAAGCTCTGTAGTAATTTAATATAGCTTAGTTGGATCAACAAAATTAATTGTTTTTTTTAGTATAGATAAGGAAACGCAGTCTTCATTAAATCATCATGACCAATTATGTCCCTAAAAACTTGTAAATTGGCTTGTAGCCATGAATTTTATACATATAAATATACGATTGAAAGCCGTCTTGTGTTTTTTTTACTATTCTTTTTTCATCACAATTATAAAATGATTCCTTGTCTTCCCATACAAAAGCCATTCTACATTTTTTTTACTTCTACTGTATTTATGGGGCACCATTTTTTTAAAAAACTTTATCTTCTCATTGACTTTCACTTGGTACGTGTTTGTTTTCTTTTCTCACTAGTAAATATACTCAATTAACTATTTTATTTTATTTAATCTAGTAATACTATTAATGGTTTTATACTAAACAGCCACGGGGAGAGGTTTATTTTTTTAAATACAATGAGAGTCCCATTGTCAATACACTTTTAAATAAATAAAAATCATTAAGAGTAATATTTAAATAAAATCAAAGTGTATCAGTTTTTTTGGCTAAAAAATACTGTGCATAGTATTAGTTAAATAGGATTGGGTAGTACATAATAAACTATTGTCCTGAGAAGAAAGCTTGTAGGGAAAGCGCCTTTACATTTTAGTCAAGGGTTTATTCTTTCCCATTTAATAATTGTTTGTGTGTCGGTGCCATTTCTAAATCAATAAACCAATAACACGGGCAATTATCTCTACACAGAGAAAAGCTTCCACAAAATAAAATAATTGATAAAATGCTTACAACTTTTTCATGTAGGCAAAAAGAGGTTTTTTGTGAAATGAAAAGATAATTGGAAATAAACTACATAATTATTATAAGTTAAGAAATATGATTATAAATATTTATATCTCCATATGGAGATAGCAAGTAAACTACTTATATAATGTACTTTCACCACTTTAAAGGAGTGACTCCAATGCATTAAATATGAAGTGACTAATTTGTATAATATTTAAAGTTGTATGTAATTTTTTAAAAAAAGATGCACATCTATAATGTATAGTATTATAGACATGATTAATTACCTAACTACATGCATAAAGTATTTTAGGTAAATACCATCAAGACTAATTTAATAAGTATATTCTTACTTTTATATAATGCATCATTTTATTTCTAGCATTTATAATAATAATTTTAGCTGTCATAATACGATTTTTCATTGTCTTCAAGAAATTGCGTCAAGTCCGGCTTCTTTCTTCCGGTCCCATAATATTATTCATAGTAATAGTAATAATCGTAGCAACATAGATGTACTCCCTTGATATCATATTGTAGAGCCCTACCATTAACATTATAGGATATAACATAAGAGTAAGCCAAGGAAAAATACATAATAATAATTTTTATTGTACTTGGTCGCATTGCTCAAAGTATCTCATTTTCTCTCTTTTTTCTCTTTCTTCTCTTCAATTTCTTGTAGCCCCTTCTTTCCGGGGCTGGGAGGTAGACAGAGACATTTGTGTTTCTATCACCCACACAATTTTATTAAGTTTTACTTATACTGTACTGTATATATCTGTAGTCTAACCGTTTCATCAAACGATGTGCATCGTTTGTCCTTGACATTTTTTTTTGTTTACTTTTTTTTATCTCTTTATCCAGGAGTTAAAGTTTGATAATAAATGAGAATCTATTTCTCTTAGTACAATTTTTTTTACACCTTTTTCCACACATTCTTTTGCACACTTTCTCTTCTTTTTTGTTTATTTTCGTTCCATCAAAAACAAGCCACTTGGTGTCTTCATTCTTCTTCTTTCTTGTCTCACCAGTTTTCTTAAGGTTTTATCATTGTCTGTGAGTCTGTGTGTAAAAAATATCTCCCGAATGTTTTTTTTTCTGTCTTAATTTTATTTTTCTCTCTTTTTACCTTGATTTTCATTTCAATTTAGAGAAGAGAGAATGACAAATTTTGGTATTAAGCTGTCTGTATTAAAATTGCATTTTGTTGATTGTGGTTGTCGTAAAGTAGGAAACGAATTACTAAAAAAAGGAGAATAAAAAAAAACAGAAATGACTAAACTCCAACAGGCTGTCCATTTGTAAATGGTACATGTTGTTTCGAACTGTTCATCGTCATTCCTTCCGCCTTCATGGCTGACAGTAACTGTGAATAAAAAATAAAAACAATATAATAAATATATGTAGTTATGAACATTTGGACAAAATACAAGACATTATGTTGAAAATTACATTAATTTAAATGATTATAGACTAAAGGATACATATCGTTCAAAATTACATGACCTTTGTACAACATGTTATAACTTGTTATTCCTTTCCTGACCACAACCACAACATTTTGACATTTAATTTTATGCCAAAAACACTTATGGTGTCTTTCAAATCCATTTAATGGTAAAGGAATGAGATGTTAAATATTAAAGGAAGGGAAATTATCAGAAGGACAATCAAGTTTAATCTCTGTAAATGTAGTTTGTGATACTTATTAAGATTACTAATTAAAGTTAATTCCTTTTATTAAAATCAACACATTTGATAATGTGTCTTGACTTTAGCATGTGTTTTATGAATAAGAAGTGACAATGATGGAATTTATGCTTATAAATTCCTGGTATTTAAATCAATACTAGAACGGAAAGGATTTAATTCCCATTTCTCCCAATTAATTCTGTACAGGTAAATATAGAGAGAGAGAGAGACAAGAGTGGAAATTAAAATTACATTGAGGTTTAATTTTTTCATAATATCAAGTGACAAGTCATCATAAAAAATACACCTGCTAACACTTGTTGACATGTCACATTAGTGACTTTTTCATCATCACCTCCCTTCCTGCATCAAATTTGTTTAATAATAGCCTACCTGTCAAAAACACACATACCACCAAACAAAAAAAATCGATTGCCTCTAAAATTATCCTCCTATTTTTTTTGTATACTTTCCAATTTAATTTCTAATAATGTAGGAAAATGTAATAAATGTAGCTGCTCTTCTATGTTAAAGTTAAATGTATAAAAAAATTGTAATGAAATGTCAGAATTACATTACAGTCTCCTTGAAAATTGATGATTATTAGATAATCTCATTTTTGCAAAAAAAAAACTCCCAGTTTTTTAGGCAACATTGATTGACTGAGAGTAGACAATGTTAAAAAAGTGTCTAAAGAAATTGATTGGATTTCAAATCCTCAGCATCTTCACGACACTAAGCAGTAATGTTGGAACTAGGGAAAAATAGAAGGGGAGGTTGAAGGAGAGAGAGAAAAAAAGGAACGTAAATTCAGGAGATAATTGCATTGTAAATTAAATGGAAATTCAGGGAAAGGCAGATGCAATTCATCGTAAATGTCATTGGGTAAAAGAAGAAGAATGAAAGTGTACGAGTTTTGGTGAACACACACGCTCGTATTTTATCACCTGCTTAAGTAAAACCTATCCAAAATTTTATAGTATGAAGCCACACAATTACAGACTAAAAACCATGGAAGAACGATTGTATTTAGTAGTCGTCCACATGATTTTGTGAAAATCAAAGGTTAATCTAAACAGAGAGGCGTTTGTACAATTAATTGTTTCCAACATTGACTTGCACTAGAATTACTGTAGAAAAACGATTTACCGGATACAATTTAATGAATCCCCTCATCGACCATCCTAACCCTCACACTCCCCTCCATTTATGTTCGTCCCTATCTAAATAGTATAGATTGTGATTATAGGTTTAGATCAAAGCATTTGAAAAAGTGTTGCATTTCACACTCTCTCTCTCTGATATATAGGAAGGAGACTTTGATTGTGTAAAGTAGAAAATGAAATGGAGAAAATTTAGTTGCCTTGTTCCAACTCATCGTTAGTAATGTCTACAAGTTAAGTATATGTTTATATGAGAGTGGTGTAACATTGTAATATCTATTGGCAATTTGTTTCCTACGACCATACAGCCCATTATAATCTAGGAGGTATGGAGTCTCCCCAAAATGGGGTTTGGTGGAATTGGAGTTGACTACATGAGATATAAGTATAACATGTATATAAATGAGTATCGTCAAGAGAGGGGAAATTTACAAGGATTTATCAGCAAATTGAAGCGACAGAGTGGAAAGCACAAATGAGACCACAGATTCAAATCCCCAGAGTCAGCCTTGACTACAGATAGACATATATTTTAATATGTACATACATACATATGTAGTATATATCCTCATCTCAAAAAGCTTTTCCCAACACTTTCCTTAATTGTGTACAATCATTACTTTCATATACATGGACTCTTAATTTTACAAAAATCATTTTTACAGAATTTGAGTAAATTGTATAAAATTTTGTAAATTTTTTTCCTTTGTTTTCACTCACAAAAATGAATAGAATTATATTCAACAGGCAGTTATGGGATCTCATTTTCATGTTAAATAATGTGTGCATATGTACGAGAGAGAGAGAGAGGAAGTTTATAATTTGAGTGTCATGGGATGAATGAGGAAATTACTCTTATCAACGAGAAATATTACACTAATCTAGACATTGTCCTCATAATGTACTCTCCCGTGGAATCTTTCTCTCTCTCAGCCTTCACACACACAAACAATCTCATAAATCTCATTTATCCGTACTCTCTCTCTCTCTCTTCATCATTCGGTCTACAAGACATCAACACGTGGCGTAAGTATCTGTATTCCAGTCTCCCTTGTAAAATTAGAGATGTAACTTAAATATATACGAAAAAAAGGAAATGTTTTACTGGATTTCTTTATTCTTTGAAAAATTGTAGTGGTAAATGATCCAACTTATTATCTGTACATGAGCACCTTGTTTAAAGAGTATCTTTAAGTCATTCAACTTAAATAAAGTGGGTTTTCTCAATTGATTATATTATAGATGTATGTAAGAGAGAGAGGGATTTTTTTTTATTGTAAAATAACATGCTTCACTTTTCAGAATTGAACAAAAGAAGGAGAAAGTGGAGGTGGTTGAATCAAATAGTAGGTACTTAATAAAGGCTTTTGAATGTTCTGGGAGAGAAAGGAGGGGGGTAGTGTGCGTGTGTGGATGAAATAAAAAGGCTTTTGTGAGTCTATTAGACTCCAAGCCAAGTAGTGAGATTCATAAAAGTTGATAGGCTAACAAACCATTTGTGTGGGTAAACAGAGGCCTTAGTTTAAATCCTCTTTCCTCATTCCCTTAAGATGTACATCATTTATTATTTCGTCTTCCATTTTTTCCCTCTCTCTCTCTGTACAAATAGTCATTATCTAGGAGTATACCTAGCTAAAGATATTAGATTACATATATAAGTCATTATATGTATCCTCGATTCTCACAAAAGCAAAACTGAGTAAAGCCAAGAGTACAATTTAATCGTCAAGAACCTTACGGTAAGACTCGTTTTAGTTTAGTAACTGATAAATCTAACTGCTCATAATTCAAATTACATATCCTACTAGTACACACATATTATACAGATGTGTATATAGTCACTCTCTTTATCAACATCAACTCAATCTGTGTACATATTCATTTTTCTTGTCTCTAGAGCTGTACACTGTACAATTCACTAAAGCCTCCATTTCTCTAACGTTTTATTTGAGAACCAAGCTTAAAAATATTTAGTTGTCATCTTGTATCGTATCTTCCTCCTTCTATCTCTCTCTCTCTGTCTGTCTGTTGTGAGTATAGTGCATATTATTTATTTATAAAATGAAGCTTCAGTCAGAGCCAAGGGTTTTAATTATAAACTCAATTTTAGTCTCTCTCTGTCTCTCTACACTCTAGTCAAGGATGTGTATAGATGTGAGATTCACCTGTTTATTTTATGGCTGTGGCATTTTAATGAGAACAATAGAAGCAAAGTCTTGTAATGTAGAATGTCAAGTGTGTTCTATACAAATACATCATTTCTCTTCCGCTGAGACAATTCTTAATTTAAATACAGGAAAGAAAACAAGGAAATGATGATCAATATCATTTTAAATAATAATTTAACTACGTAGTATCTTACATTTCTTGGGATAAAATATTTAAAATTAGAATTAACAAAATTAAATGTACTGAATATTAAACATATTTATTTTAGTGGCTTCTGTACAGGATTCTCTTTCTTTTGAGAGTCGTGAAAGACTAACTGAAAAAACATCTCCCTATGAAAATAGAAGAGAAACAAAAAAAACAATGGTGCTGACTTATTAGGAGACGGAACATAAAGTGAAACAAAGTCTTGCATTATGAAAGAGGAAAAGGATGAGATTATGGTAGAAGAGGGGGGAGGAGAGGAAGGGAAAGAGAAAGAAATGGAGAAAAGCTACTGAGCATAAAATTAAACTGCTAGACTCTTCTACTAATAAATCATGAGAAGAGGGATGGCATCATATGAATGAGTGAATGACCATAAGGAGGTAATCACCGTAAAGACCCCCCTTCCAGCCAACAAAACTTGAAACTAAAATAACATCAAGTTGTAAAGATACACACACACACACTATACAAAACTTATGATTTTGCTTTCCAAAGCATTTTTCCATTTTTTTTATATTCCCATTTTATCTTGCCATTAGAGAATTCTCTATGAGATCCAGTTCGAGCTCGAGCTCCATCCAAAGCTTTGCAGAGTCAGCCGATTTTCAATTTTTATTCATATCTGTACATAACAAGGTGCAAAGTTGCACGTGGACAATACATAAAAAAGGAATGGGTTAATTTTATTACCCCAAAAATAATGAATTATAGAAAAGGATGACTAAAAACTCTAAAATAGAATTAAATATTCTTTGTTCTCTGAATTAAAACTAAAATCTAAGAAAAAGTTGATGACTGTGGGGCACAAGCGCACAAGTTTTTAGAATAAAAAGAAGATGTAAAATGATACGGATGTACCGTATTAATTCCAATACAACCCCCGACTTCTATTTGCAATTTTGGGTCTGACCCACGACTTGTATTAGATGCCCGACGTCTATTGGGTGCCCGACTTGTATTCTAAATAAGGCTTCTTATCGGCTCCCTTAACGGCTCTTTCGGGAGCCGGCGGCTCAGAGCCGCTAGAGAGCCGGTAGGAGCCGACTAGGCGGCTCTCATACGGCTCAAGAGCCGGCTCCGAGCCGACTCTTTCAAAGTTTAATTTATTTTTAAAAAAATTATGTCGCCGCAAAATTAAAAAGTGTGTAT